>JAWZYV010018191.1:0-29078 GCA_038373885.1 Cheiracanthium punctorium
ATTTATATTATTAAATTTTATTACATGCTGAACACATCTATCCTATACCACTTACACTGACAGTCCTTTTCTGTTTAAAAGTTGGTACCAATATAGGTAAAACATTCTATATGAATGTGATCCAGTAATTGTGGTCCAGTAGTGATAGTGTGATAAAATTGAAGAACATAAATTAGCAGTCCCTCTGCCTTCCCCTACTGCCTAACAAATCATATTTGGCTAAAAATTTCTGAAACATTCTTCAATAAATGTACTATTCTTATAAATAATAAACATGTAAGTTATGTAATTTTGAGCAAAAGAAAAAAAAAAAAAAATTAAGCAGAAAATTCAAAATTACTTTATTAGAACTTCTTTTTTTTTTAATCAAAAACTTCGGTAAAATCATACAAGCCGGTGCGCACCCCATGTAAACACGGCGACAGCCGCTGGAGCTTGGCAACGCCAAGCTCCAGCGACTGTCGCCAACCATTTTGCACGATCAGCAAAGTATTTTAACACATTAAAATTGCACATATATTCCACTTACAAAAACATTAAAACAAAATACAACGTCCATTTTTAACCAAAAGAACGTCTGCAAATTCAGCAACAGGCAATTTAAAATGAGCAAACAGTGGACCGTTTTTAACTAAAAGAAAATACAGTGGATTAAGCAACTTAGTTGTACAGTTATGTAAACTATGCAACCAGTGGATCGTTTTTAACTAAAAAAATCTCAGTGGATTCAACAACCTAGTTGTACAGCTATGTAAACTATGCAACCAGTGGACCGTTTTTAACTAAAAAAACCTCAGTGGATTCAGCAGCCTAGTTGTACAGCTATGTAAACTATGCAACCAGTGGACCGTTTTTAACTAAAAAAACCTCAGTGGATTCAGCAACCTAGTTGTACAGCTATGTAAACTATGCAACCAGTGGACCGTTTTTAACTAAAAAAACCTCAGTGGATTCAGCAACCTAGTTGTACAGCTATGTAAACTATGCAACCAGTGGACCGTTTTTAACTAAAAAAACCTCAGTGGATTCAGCAACCTAGTTGTACAGCTATGTAAACTATGCAACCAGTGGTCCGTTTTTAACTAAAAAAACCTCAGTGGATTCAGCAACCTAGTTGTACAGCTATGTAAAGTAGGCAAACACTAGAACCGTTTTCAACTCAAAAGAACAACAGTGGATTAAGCAACCTAATTGTACACCTCTTATAAAGTCAGTATTTTTAGAATAGCACGTAAATAGCACTTACGAAAACATAAACACATCAACTATCAATTTAAAATTCGCTTTAAAAACCATAAACATTGCAAAGATTCGTTAAAAAAGAGCACTTACCTTTATATTTTTTTAAATAACCGCTCAGGAATGTCCCCAACACCCACCGGCTTATAACGTAACACCAGCATGCTTTCTTTTATTTAGCTTTATATCACACTATATTTCTAACAAACACGCACAAATTCGTTTCATATATTAACATAACACATTTCATTCCCTTCCATCAATAACAGAAACAATTTCAAATTCCCAAACCTGACGAAACACTTATTCTTTATGGTTGCCAGTCACAACTACCACCGGCAGGTAACTTCACTTTGGCGGTGCATCGCTCACTCTAGCGTCAGAGTGTTCGCCAATGATTTGTAAACAAAAACATTGATATGTAAACAAGCACCGTATACGGAATATAGTCCAAAACTTCTAGTTATCTACAAATTTAATTCACATATTTATGTCATGCTTAGAGCAAAATATTATCAACAAATCCTTTTCCCTATTTCGCTTACAACTTACTTCTACAGGATATTTTCTCCAAAAGATCAGGGAAAAAAACTAAGACAAATTGGAAAAAATATAACTATGCATTGTAGTCAGAACACATATTACAACTCTACATGTTAAAGTTTCGGGGATCAGATAGTTTCAAACCAGTGTCTATATATGTTAGCTACCTGTATACTCTCGTGGAACTCCAAAGTGCCTTTTTTAAGAACAGGGTGCCCTTTTTGAAATTTCCCCCCTGTCGACCCTTTTTTTCTAGAGTCAACACTATTCTAATCACCTCCTCTTGTAAGTTAACTATTTTTTTATGCATATATAGCTATACATGAAAAAATTTAAGTGCCAATTATTTTATATGTAGACTTCTCACCCCCCCCCCTCCAAAAAAAAAAACTTTAGATACGATAAATGCAGATTTAATATGAAAAAGCATTGTATTGTTGGCTGACCTTTTTTCTAAAAGTAAATGGCAATATTCGCTTAGTATATACAGGCACGTATCCAGAAAACAGTTTGGAGGGGTGGGGGGGGTCCAAAAAGACTATCATTTTCATTTTAGTAACAAAAATGAAAATTTCGGGGGGGGGGGGGGGTGTTCCTGGACCCCCCTAAATACGTTCTTGAGTATATATATATATATATATACACTGGTGTGCAAAAATTAAGGACGAGACGGTTTTTTTAATATAACTTTGTACAAAAAGCTTTCCAAATCAACACATTTAATACCGTAAGATCCCCAATACGTAAGGACATGCGTAATGTAAGCAACACTTACTAAAAGAGAAATCAGAGGGATAAATAGAAGCTTTATTGAAAAAGTAGCATGGAGCGCAATGCGACTGAAGGCCGAAACATCCCTGTGATGGGTGTCCAGCAAGAAACATCCGGTCTATAATAGGGGATATGATCTCCCCTGACTGCTAGGCAGGTTTCACAGCGTCTGCCCATGCTGAGAATGAGTTCGTCAATGAGTTGTTGAGGCATTGCTGCCCATTCGTCTTGCAGCGCCAATCGAATCTCCGGAATCGTTACTGGTGGTAAGGTACGAGCTGCCAAGCGTCTGCCTAGAAAATCCCATACATGCTCGATGGGATTGAGATCCCGAGATCGTGCCGGCCAATCCATACGTTCAATATCCTCACTCTCTAAGAGCTGTTTGGCAGCTACTGTGCGATGACATGGTGTATTGTCGTAAATGAAAAGGAACTGCGGACACATAGCGCCTCTAAAAAGACGCACATATGGAAGAAGAATATCGTTACAATAACGGGTCCCGTTGACTGAACCTGCATCGAAGATGTGAAGGTCTGTACGACTACCAAGTGTGATGCCTCCCCAAACGAGAACACCGCCACCTCCATACCTGTCACTTTCAATGATGTTCGAGGGATGATTGCAGCTTCCCCGCTCTCTCCAGATGAGCATGCGATGAGAATCGCTACTCAGACTGAATCTGCTCTCATCTGTAAAGAGTACTAGTCCCCATTCATTGTTTCTCCAAATCCGGTGTTCCCGGCACCACGGAGAACGCCTTCTCCGATGGGCAGGCGTTAGAGGTACACACCGTACAGGGCGTCGTGCAAACAGACCACCACCGTGCAGTCTTCTGGCCACGGTAAAACGCGATATCGGTCGTCCAGTCGCCTGTGTCGTGTGTCTAGCGATTTCTCCCGCTGTCTGCCGCCTGTTTCTTATGGCCTGTAAGGCAATATACCAGTCATCTGCGGGTGTGGTTTCCTCGTGGACGACCACTACTAAACCCCCGGATAGCTGTTCCTGTAGTTTGAAATTGTCTCCAAAGTCGTGAAACGATGCTGTGAGCAATTCCGAACTCTGTAGCCACAGTTGTCACACTGCGGCATTCCTCCAACTTCCCAATGATTCGACCTCGGGTAAAAGCATCCAGATGTCGTCTAACAGATTGATTATTCGCCATTTCTCACTGAGGCAGCAACTCGGTGTGATTTTAACTGCTATACGGCGGGCAATCTCTTTGCCAGAAATACTGATCTTACACCGACACCATGCTTTATACTACTCAGACACTCTCCCATTACGTCTACCTGCATATCTGCGCATGTGCTACCGTACATCACCTTACTTAATCTCCTGATTGGTCTTTCTGTCCGCTCTGCCTCTTCGTTCAGCTGATATGCTAATTTTTCGACTTCGTCCTTAATTTTTGCACACCAGTGTATATATATATTCATATAGTGCCTCTTTATATTCTGACGTGCCCTTGAAAGCTTAAATTGCCATTTTTTAAGGACTAGCACCCTGCCCCTTTTTCATCCTAGGATGATCTCTGCTTGACAGATAGCCTTAACATAGCGTTCCACAATCACACAAAAAAACCAATATCCCAATGAAATTAGTTTTAATGTAAGAGAAAACACTCAGATGTTAAATTTGAATTTTGTTGCTTTTCAGTTTTTCTTAAATCTTATGACACATTACATTAACCTTTAGTACTAGCATAAGTTAAATTTGAAACAGTAACCAGGAAAAAAAAAAAACTCATAACATTAAGTGTTCATAAAATGTGAAGTCAATTAACTGCTAATTTTTTAAATAAAATATGTAGGTAAAAAAATTACCAGCATTTCACTAATATTTAAAAAAGTTATTAATAATATATAAAGGAAACACACTTGGATATTAAATTTTGCAGCATTTTAATTTTTGAAGTTTTACACCATATGAAATATTGTTTAAGAAAAAACTAATTAAATTAATCATTGCAATCAAAGTTTAATAACAGTTTAATAAATTTTAACAAGTATTCGGCCGAATATCGGTTAGAATTTTAACCAAATATTCGGTATTCGTTATTCGCAAAATATGGTATTCGGTGCATAACTAATTCATTTTATATTATTTGTAGGTACTTAAAAACACACAACAGTACATTATCCGTAAAACTGAAAAATCTTCGTCATGAAAAAGTATCTTTACATAGTTAAGCACTAATAGCAGCATAATTATATTTTGAGATATTCATATTTAATAAATATGCTATTGTAAAATATGATTAATCTGGTAACTGTAAATAATCACATTATGCTTTGGGTTTTACAGCCTCTGGCAAACACAGGTAGCTGCTTTTCAAAGTTATGTTTGTAATTGAGAATCTGAAAAGATTCCTCCTAGCCCCACCCCTAAAGAAGGTAGAATACCAAGTCAAACAGTGTCATTAAGTAGAAAAGTCTGTATTTCAGTAATATTATTAAATACGTTAGGTTATGTTTCATTCAGCTTAAAATTTCAATGATTCAGGATATTTTATAATATGAAATTAACAAATTGAAGTATAACTGAGAAATATTATTTGTAAATGCATTTAAAAACACATGTTAAAAAATATTTTTTTCCCCTTTGTTCTGAAATAATTCAGCTGAATATGTAGCAATATTCAGCCACAACTACTTGGCCAAATACCTATTCAGTATTCTGCCTACCGAATATTCGGCAAAACAGCCGAATACCGAATAGTGCGGAATATTTGTTACATCCCTAAACATAAATGCTTTCAGAGATACTTTTTTACCTATTCTGATGCCTTATTTCTAACATGACAAATAATATGAAGGGTAATATGTAGTTTTAATGTAATTGCATTAATTATAAAATATATTAAGTTTAAAATTTAAAATTGTTATTCATGACCATAAAAAAAAATTTAGACAGTTTTCATAACTTTATGACACTTTTCAACATGTCATGCCAAACACCAGTTTTGACATCAAAATCCAACCGTGGTGCCTTGGGAGACTTTTTTTTTCTCTTTTTTTTATATATTGATTAGCTATTGTCAAAATTTTACCTAGTATTCTTTAACCTTTACCTACAACATTATTAAACAGGTTTTTGATCTTTATATCCTATTTAGTAAATTTGTACCCGTCTTTTCCCCCTCTTCTCTCTTCTCGTACCTTGTAATTTGTAATCCAAGTGGTACAGATAATTAATTCTTTTTAGGGTATATGGATGTGCCAGCTGAAATTAAATTTTGGAGCAAGAAAAAAATATATTTTTGGAGCAATTTGGAGCAAGTAAAACAGATTAGGGAGCAATTTGGAGCAAGGAAAAGTCACTTTTTGGAGCATAAAAATGTCAATTTTGAAATACAAAATTTATTTTTGGAGGGAAAAAGAAAAGTTATTAAAGAATGCCAATCAAAAAAAGAAAATGAAAATTAAGGAGGTTCTTAAAAACTCTTAGCTTATAACAAAAACCATTTTTTTTTTTTGTGGGGGGGAGAGGGAGTCGGAAGCTTATGGAATAAATAAAAAATTCAGATATTTTATACATTGCATACACAAATATAAAAAATACAATATTTATTAAACTGTATTAAAACCCATTTATGTCTAGCGTCCCTTTTTTGGGACGGCATTTTCGCTATCAGTTGAAAGCGTTATTTATTTTTCCTAGCCTTTATTCACGAGTATAGAACCTCAACTCCACATAATATTTTAACATGACCCAGTAGGATGTTGACATTTCAATTTTTATACATAATGATTTTAAAAGAAATCATCCTTGCTCAAGAAGTTGACATCAGAAATTTATCTATATTGCTGGTATTAGCAAAAATCAAAGAAAGTCTCAAAAATATCTGGGCACAAATGGTTAACTACCATCAGCAGCTAATAAAAAATTAAATTTAAAACAGAGGTCAATTTTTACTCTTAAGGCATTGGAGGTTTAAACAAAGCGATGCCAAAGAAAAAAAAATTCATTTTTAAGATTAATAGAGAAAGAATTGAAATTAGGATGCTTAGAATGTGTGATGACTTTTATAAAAATTCGGAAGATTTATAAAACGTTTAAACATATATGGGAAAAATTAAAAATGTAGCAGTTTTGCTGAATTTGGAGCAAAAATGTCCAAAAAACGATCTTTTTGTAGCAGATTGGCACATCAGCATTGATTTGGCACAATTTGGAGCAATTGGAGCAGCTGGCACATCCCTGGGGGATAGGAGGGGGGGGGGAGGTTAAAAAAGTGAGGCAATTTTAAAATTTGCGAATTTAAAAACACGAAAAGTGCTTATGTAATATTTTGTTGTGTATAATTTTCTGTAAAGTGCTAGTTTATATTAGATGAAAATTTGCGTCTAATTAAAATCTAGCTCGTTATTTCTGGTTTCAGTGTGTAAATGTATTACACTGCTAATATTTACATTTTGGTTTGCTAGTAATAAATGAAGGGGGCGCCAGATTTCAAATTCGCATTGTCACGAAAATCATCTACGACCGCTACTGGATTTCTGACACAGTTTTGTCATAGAGGCTCTAACAAGTGGGTTACTACAAGCGGTAATCTGTTACAACTCTTATGTAACCACAATAAAACCTGATTTTTATCATTTTTAAAAAGTCTATGATCATATTTTGAAAATGTACATAAATCAGATTTAACTTTTCAATTTAAGTTCCAGTTACGAAAGCTCCGACTAAGTGTACTGTGACGTGAGGATACACAATTCAAAGATATGATGGGAAAATACTGTGAATATATTATTAACGATTTTTAAATGTAACAAAAATAGATTAAAAGACGAAAACTTACTTTTTTACAAAGTTGCTGACCTTGGGAAAGCTCTTCAAATGGATGACGACTATTACATTTTGTGCAAGCAAATAGAGGAGCCGACATAATGAAACGATCGCGAATTTATGCCAATAGTAAAATGTTATCTGATATTAAAATCCTTTACTAAATTAAACACAAATGTATAACAATAAATATCCCACATACAATAAACAAACGCTTGTGGTACTTACTTACACAATACAAGACGCCAATAGTCAAACAGTTAACGGTGCACAGGGAGAAATCGTTTGCTAGAAAGGCGTATTCTGCCATGTCCGTTTAAGGGAACGTTCCGATGTGTGACATCATAATGATGTCAATCGTAACCTCTTCCTACCCTTTTCTATGGACATTTTGCACGTAACGTCACCTGGCGGTATTTAATACGCCACGTGCGCGATCTTATGGTGATGATTAGTTTCGGTTTCAGCTTGTTCAGCAAACCTAAGGGATTATTTGATGCTTTCTTCTAGAAATATAGCTTTTGCAAAAGAAGTTAGAACATTAGTCATTAACAAATAACATATTTTTATAAATTAATTTTATCTTCATTGTGATATTTCCTTTAAAATGTAATAATAATTAAGTACTAAAAACAATTAAAAAGATAGTACTTTAAAAAAAAGAGTGGAGGTTTTTGATAAATATTTGTACTATTTTAAACACAGAAAACTCAAAATCAACTCAATGATGTGTTATTTATATTGTGTTTGCAATAACGTAATAATTTTAGAACGCTAATATTCTTTTTATTAACAAAGTTTTGAAGCGAAATGCGATATCATCGTCTTCTAAACCATCTATTTAAATATTAAAAAGACAATAGTTCATTCCAAGCGGTTGATAATGAGAAACAGTAATTATAAAATGGATACTCAATGCATTTCAATAGGAGCTGGTGGATGTAAATACCGCCAGCAGACGAATTTTACCCTCGAACTCAGAAACCATGCAAAATGCCCATTCTACCCCCCTACCCCTACGTAGGAAAAAAATGCGGGATAGAAAAGGCCGGTTTACATGGGAAAATGGAAAGTCCCGGGAAAAGAAGAGTATAGGTAAGGCGACCATATTTCTAAATCGTATTTTGGGGACAAATGAAGCATTGTCCGTCCTCGAATCCAAGGAAAACTTGGGGACGCTGGAAAATATTTTTGGGGACTTATTCCAGGACACAACATATTAACATGTATACCCATACTTTAAATCTGGACTGACTTTGATACTTAATAAAAACTTTTTAACAAAAAAATTAAACCGCCGAAAAACTCAAAAGCAAAAAATAATAAACATTTTTTTAATTAACCTAAATAACTAAGTTCTTAAACTAATGTAAGTATACCTAAGTAATTTTGAGTCGGTGCCAAACAACCAATGAACAAAGATCACTAAATTGCCTAAATCTCCATTATTAATAGGAGTAATTTATTGTTCACACAGAGATTTTAATGCTGAGTTGTGTATTACAAAGTAAACCTCTCTGCATTTTTGCGAAAGCTCGTTGATCCTGAGCGACGTACGGAGATCGCATTTTTTGGAATGTTAATGTTTATCGCCGGCGATTTCACGTTGCATTGTTAATTTGGTTTGGTTATTTCTTTAAATTTAAGGTAATTTAGTGATCTTTGTTCATTGGTTGTTTGGCACCGACTCAAAATTACTTAGGTATACTTACATTAGTTTAAGAACTTAGCTATTAAGGTTAATTTAAAAAAGATTTATTATTTTTTGCTTTTGAGTTTTTCGGCGGTTTAATTTTTTTGTTAAAAAGTTTTTATTTTATAATTTTTAGTGACTATAAACGCAAATTAACAGCTTAGTGACGTCAAATTGAGCAAGCGAATTCTTTACATTCATCTGTGTACGTCACACAGTAGCTAGAATTAAAAAATAACTATTACGCATGCGCGAAAATTCAAGAAATTTCGGATCTTTCAACAGTTCTAAAATATCCAATTTGCAATATCTGACGCATTATCATACCTCCAAAAAAAGAACATCGCCAAGCGGTACACATTTTTTTATGGTTGCCAGTCAAAACTACCACCGGCAGGGTACTTCACTCCCTCTGAACATCGCCCACGATGGCGCTAGAACCAACACTAAATGAACACCAAAATGTAAACAGCACCGGATACGGAACATAGACCAGTTCTTTTTAACTGTATGACTTTCGGAAATTTTAATAACATTCAAATACTTTTTTGCGAAACGGCAAACAAAAACAAAATGTGTGCGTTAAAATAATTTATTCAAAATTAAAGCATCGACGCATATGTTCGTAAATTCAGAAATACAAAAAATCTTAAAAGAATTGTTTTAACAAGCGAAAACAAAATGTACACATATGTGCTGTGTACTGTGAACGAAGATGTATAAGTGTTGATGTGCAGTTTTAAACGGTGATGTAAAAAGGTCGCCAATATCACTTGCAAAGGACGATATCGATACGAGGCTATTTCAATCACGTGTCGGTGGAAAATTCAAATTTTAACTAATCAGATTGAAAGATTGAGTGTCAACTGAAACTACATTTTAAGTTGATTGGTTGGAGGTCACGTGTTGGCTGAAAAATGACGTCAAACGGATACCGTCCATTTAAAAAAAAAAAACTTTTCTCGTAATAGCATCTAACAAATATCGATTCAAGAGCTTATATGCCTCGTTGGAGCTTCTATTTTATTTTATGAAAACTATAAAATTTAACCCCTTGACCGGCTGCCCCGAATATATCCGTCATCGGAGATCCTACGATTTTCGGCTCTGACGATTTATTTCGTCAAGAAGCAACTGTACGTTTTTCGGCAGCCACGAGTCTCAATCGCAGGCGCATTCAATTCTGTCTCGTTCCTTCCCCCGTTTGTTTGGTCAAGTAAAACGAATGTTATTTATTACGTTCCATTCATAGCTATCCTGGGCTAGAAGAGGGAGATGGAGGGAGATAGTGAGCGTCCCCATTCCCCAATGGAGGATATCGACTCCTTGGGTTCTAGGCTATAAAAGTCACGTGACGGTGGAAAACAAACAACCTTTTCTCCATAGGTTTATGTGCTGGACTCTTGGTAATGAGTGCAAAATTACAAAAATAATAATTGTGCCTCTGTATTGTGCTGCCTATTGATGTTTCAATAAACCTCAGGAACCTGTGCATGACAACTAAAAGATATCTTTTCCCAGATTTCCATTAAAAAAACGCTAACACATTAAAACTTATACTGAGACGAGGCTATTTCAGTCACGTGTCGATGGAAAATATACACTTCAGCCAATCAGATTACAAGATTACTTATCAACACAGCCGAAAGGTCACGTGTTGGTGGAAAAATGACGTCACATGGATATCGTCCATTAGAAACAAACCCCCCTCCCCCTGATGCTCCACTGCCGTGAGAGTTTTTCTGAGGAATTGATAAAAAGAGAAGCGCAAAGTGTCATTTACAAGACAAATACCTCTCTCTCTCTCTGGCCTTTTCTCATTTACAAATATATATTGGAAACTTATGTCCGGTAAATAAGCATTATCTTTGTGGGTTTTCTTTTGTTTTTTCATTTGTTCGAAGGCTAAACACAAATATTTTAATTAAAATTATGAATAAAAAAAGAAAACAAAATCTAAAATTTTCACTGTTAATTTTTAAAGTCTCGAAACCCGAATTTTAACATCACACTTTAATATTTTTACGAGTTTTTCAGCGTTTCAATGGGTAATCATTACTAGTACATTGTACATTACTACAAGTACATTATTAGTCTGTTTTAAGTCATTACATTAATATTTAGATTTTAGAATGAGGAAAAGAAGTAAAGGAAACTGCAAAAAATAAATAAACTGGTACATAAGATAACATATTTCGTCAAAAAACCATTTTTAATACATAAAACCCTTTAGTTATGTTTAATTTGAACTACTTTATATTCAAAATAAAAAAATATACTACTGCACCTTGTTCGGGGGTTGGCTTGGCTTGGGTTTGAATGTCTAAAGGCCAATATTAGACAAATATAATTTATTTTATAAAAGGCCAGAAACATTTTACTGATAGAAAATAGGACTAAGGATCTAACTAAAACAGATGAAACTCACACGTTAAATCTGTAGGTCCGATTCGGTATTATTAATTCTGGTTATTGTTAAAAAAACAATCAAATAAAATAATTAGCAACTTACGATGAATTTAATCCATTAAGTTATGTAAAGATTTTAATTATTTCTTTAATTGATCGTTTTCAAGAGGAATGCTTGCTTATGTAAAAATCATAAAGAAATTCTGTTAATGCTTAATCTACAACACAGATGACATATTATTCGTATCGATTATTTTGAAACTCTGTTGTATTTTGATACTAATAAAAATAATTATAACACAGAACTATAGTCCATTGGAATTTTTTTTTAATTTATTTATTTATTTATTCGGGGAGGGAAAGTAATGCGAAATCAGATAAAAAGTATAATGATTTATCTGGAAGCGTTTAAAATGTAGTCAAATATATAAAATGCATAAGGTATTAAAAAATCATTTAAAATGATACACACAACTAAAAATAATTTTCAGATTTAATTTTACGGCTTAAATTGAATAATTAACGAATACATAAAGTTATTTCAGTCATTAAAAACTCTCTCTGATCGGGATAAAAACTAATCTATAAGAGCAATTTTATTATTTTTATTTACTTGTAAGTTCATATATACTTTAAAATCTAAACATTATTTAGAAAATAAAATTTATTTCCATTGTGATAAAACTGTATATCTAAGGATTCTTTTAAAAGCAAAAGGGGTGATCGCATTGCACAAAAAGAGTATGTAGATACTCGCAATGGCGGATAAAAAAATAATAATAATAATAATAATTCTGGAGGAGGCACAAAACATTTTTTGTCGCATTTTCTTATGAAATCACTAGAATTTACAAAACAAGTCAATCATCTCTACAGTGTAAATTTAGTTCGTCTGGGGGTACGTGCCCCTATGCCCCCCCCCCCTGGACACTAAATATACACTCCAGCTTTAATATTCACGAGAAACTATGAAGTTAAAAGTAGGGCGCAATTCAGATTTTTAGGAGCCTTGCGTTGTAATCAATGCATTTATCTTTGAGGTACTTTATTTGTTGATATTAATATTTTCTAAGTTGAGGATCATTGTTATCAAAAATAATAAAATGACCTTTCTCAGCTGTAATTAGCGTTGGATCGATTCCTGGAAAATTGTGTGTTTTGTACTCTCTCTCTAATACATTATTTTATTTTCCTTCTCTAAATTGCTTAGAGCATCTCAAAAGGTGGTCTTTCCCGCAATCCCTAGTAATAATAGAACAAAAGTATACTTCCGTTGCATTTCCTCATTGGAAAACGAATCGTATGAACTGCACAAAGACCTCGAGTCTGGGTGTAATTTACACCATTTTTACGCTACAATCGCTATTTTACTTACTGTTTTACTTACAATGTTTAACTATAACTGTGGAGGCTTAACGGCAGATACTGTTCTGTGCAGATCTATTCCAGTGTTATCACTCTATCTGTAAAGCCTGCTAACAATAGCTTAGACAAGGTGATTGTCACTAATAAAAAGAAATCTTGGGTTGGAGAGCTCCTTTACAGACTGTTTTTGTAAATTCTCGTGGAAAAAACTCTTCGGAAAAATTTAAAAGTGTACGGAAGTGGGAAAATAATGGAGTTTCCTTTCCTTTTCAAATAGACAAGCAAGACATATATTGCATTTTCTTTTTGCTATTTGCTTCCCTCAAACATCAATTCCGATTTTCTCTTACGCGTGTAAATTTCAGATTATTTTCAAGAGTTCTCTGACAGCTGAATTTAATTATGATGTGCGTCAGTGACAGCGTATCTGATTATTTTTTTGAGACTGATTCTAGTAGTGATAGTGATTCTGTGGATATCTCATCTGTTCGTAATTGGTGTAAATTAGATATTAATTCTCCGTTACCAGCCCCGCCTCGATTTCATTTCACAGAGTCACCCGGTATTTTATTTCAAATTGACAACCCAACCGATCCTCTACAGTTTTTCTCAAAATTATTTGATGATGCTGTTCTTGAACAAATCGTGGAACAAACGAGTTTGTTTGCTTTGCAGTATTTCAATACTCACAATGTTACTCCAAAATCAAGATGCACAGAATGGGCAAACACTGATAAAAAGGAAATGCTGCTGTTTTTATCGTTGCTGATTCTAGAGGGATTTCAGGAAAAACCCCGAGAGTCCCTGTACTTGTCGAAAAATTCCAGTTTTGGAAACGCCTTACTTTGTCAAAAATATGAGAGAAAAAAGGTTTAGCCTGATCATGAAATTTTTGCACTTTTGTGATAATGAGAGCTACGTGGATGAAGAAAACCAGAATAATCCACTTTAAAAAATCGAAACAGTAATGCATATTATTGTAAAAAAATTTTCAGAAATGTTACACACCTGAGAGAGATTTATCAATTGATGAATCTCTTTTGATTTTTCAAAGGAAGGCTCGGGTGGAAATTATACCGTCTAAACGAGCAGGATTCGGGATAAATTTTTTCGTGCTCTGTGAATAATCGTCTGGATACGTTTCGAATTTGATGATATACACCGGAAAAAAGACGAAAATACTAGCCAGGATACAAACAAAACGGAACTGGTGTAAAGGCCGTAATGACCTTACTGGACAGATATTTAGAAAAGGGCTACTGTAACAATAGACAATTTTTTATAATTCTCCCTCTTTAGCAGAAATACTTAAAACCCGAAAAACTGACGTTTACGGAACATAGTGAATTAGTAGGAAGGACATTCCAGAAGAACTGAAAAATAAAAAAAATTTATTATATTTTTTTCTGAAAATCCCCAAAATTACGAATTAATACAACTGAGAATGATCTACATGTGGCTATTATTTTTATTATCCAAATAAAACCATTTTCTAACTTAAAAATTCCAAACAAATTTTGAAATTCGGAGAATGGGCAATTTTCTGATTTTTATGTAGCGTCAGTAGCGGATTCAGGGGAGGGGCTAGGGGACTTCAGCCCCCCCCCCCCAAAGAGATTGCTAAAGGGTAACATTCTGCTTCATTATGCACATTGAGTATGTAAAGTGATCTTTTTTAATCATTTAGCCCCTCCCAAAAGTTTTTTACATTGGTTTAGACTAAAATTTTGCTTTATTGTACATTTTGTTTCGGGTTAAATAAGCTTTTTTTCAAAATTTAGTCCCTCCCAAAACAGACTTTCTGGATCCGCCACTGTGTAGCGTGTATTATTTTTTTCTACATTTTTTTTTACCTTAATTATGAAACATTTCCACTGAAAACAACAGGGTGGATTTTTATTACGTTTTTTTGAGCGCAACTTTTATAAATTTTTGGAGTCGTGGCAATAAAAGTTTTGGTTTACATTAGTACAAACCATAATCATCACATCGCTTTGGGTGCACTTGAAATATTTTTATTCTTGGTTAAGATAATTATTTGCATTATATACAAATCGGAGTAACCTTTACTATTATAAGTGAAGTTATGTATATAGTAAATACACACAGGTTTTTTGTGGGCTTCTCTATTTTTTTCTTTTTTTTTGTACTTGGGGGGGGGGGGAGAGGATGTAGTGGTGATCGAAGGCAATTACTATTTGAATTAAAATGGAATGACTCATGGACTCAGTATTGCAAAAGTAAAAGCAGACTATAAACAAGTTAAGGAAAACTGCAGAAGATTACAGAAGAAACAAGTTAAGGCAGAGCCTGATTATGACCAACGGGGGACCCGGGCATTGGAGAATTTGGGGGCCCCCATCTATGAAATTTGTTTTATTTTTTCATAAAATTTTGATATAAAAAATATATTTCAGAAAAAATATTTGAAATTGGGGACCCTGGGCAAAGTCCCGATTTTGCCCATGGGATAATAAGGCTCTGAGTTAAGGGGGGGGGGTAATTATTTAAGAAAAAAATCTAAATTTCACTCTTAAAAATACAGAGGTGAAACTTTGGAGGTCCCGTTCAGCTTAGAGGCTCCCCCCCCCCCATTGCGGGGAATGTTAGGGCTTACGGTAAGCCCTTGCCTCTGGTGCTAGGCCATATATAATGGAGCTGAGCTATTAAGAAACTTCGCTCAACGGAGAATAATTTAATTTCAGCGAGCTATTTATACACAGCAACGAATTTGTTAATTTGACTACAACTTGATTTTCTCAGATTTACCACTATGGTTTGGGGATAATTATTGTTATTTTTAATTCATCACATACTTGTGTCCTTTTAACAACAAGAATCTTTTTAAAGGGAAAAGGTTCGTTTTCTGCATATAAATTTCATAGAATATCTCTACAGTAAGAGTCATCGTAAGTAAAAACGCTACTAATGCATTGACTAAATTTTAAATCCCCATGATTCCCCGCTGGCTACAGCCTTGCTTATTAGCATATTATATATTTATATATATCGGACCTCGGTTTTCATAGGAAAAACTTGCACAATGAACAAGGGACTGTTTAAAAGCTTTGAATAAGCTGTTCTAAGATATTAAGTGCTCTTCTTTGACGTACAGCCGAAACTAAAAGTAAAGAGCGCATTGCTCTTTTAATTATTTAATTACGGCTAAGATTCCTAATATTCTCCTGGAAAGGAGAATCTGTAATTTTTATTTCATTGAAGAATATTACTTTAAAATAGTCTCTTAACTTTTAACCAGAGTAAAAAATAAACACCGTCAGATATTTCCAGGCAGTCAGAATGTTCGCACCTAAGGTGCATTACGTACTAAATTAGTAAAATTTATTCAACTACTAGGAAGAAAGGATTTTAAAAATATTATTTCACCGAATAACCTCTGAGCCGTGATATACTTAAGAGTATTAAAAAATTTATTGCTTTTCCAGGTTTATAGTTTTTTACAAATGTACACTTGTAAGTAAACATTTTCGATTTTTTTTTTCTTTTTCTTTTGCATCTCGCGTGATTTTCATCACGGCCAACACATTTATCAAAAAACTTTGGTTTAAACGGCGTTAATATTTAAATCACACAATAAAAATTCACTTAATTGCAATAAAGCCTTACAAAATTTATCAGCGAATGCTTGACACTTCATAAGCTTTTCCCCGGTGAAAGTTGCTCCTCCTATGATCCCCCCCCCTCCCTCGCCCTCTCTCAAAACCACAGAATTCCTTGAAACAATGGGGGTGAATCTCCCCGCTCACTCTGTGCACAGTGGGTGGGTTGTGCCGTGTAATTTCTTGACATTTGAATAGGGGGGATGACATTAGCTGAGCAGGGAAACCAACATTTGTATGGCTGAGTACAAAGCCGTTTTCTGTTAGTTTTCCCAGTGGAAGCTTTAGCGAAAAAGGGAAGAAAAGTTTTTCTTTTCAAGGCGGTGAAGAGGTTAAGGAATATTACATTTTCACGAGGAAAAGAAAAAAGATCACTAAACGAGCTGGCATTTACATAAATAGCTATTTAAAAGTCATATTTTATGCGTGTTCATACATTAAAATCAGTGAGTGAAAAATCAATCATTCCCTGTTTTCCTACCCTTAGGGTTGGAATATTTTTTTCCAAATCTATATGGGACCAACTTCGGGGTATACCCTTAACAATAAAAAAATAATTATCAAAATCGGATTACTCTGTCAAAAGTTATGCGTGATCATACATAGAAAAAAAAAAAAAAAACGCGTCGACTTCAGAACCTCCTCCGTTTTTCGTCGGTTAAAAATGAACTCTAATAGCTCTTTATATCAATTGTGTTTTCTTATTTCTAATAAATTAATGGAAGTATTTAATTCATTTATAAATATTTATTTAAAAAAGAAATATGAAAGGAACACCATGAAATATTGCAATTTATTCAAAATTAAAACTCTTGGAATAGTATTTGTATTTTTCAGAAGACATTGCTTTTTAGATTGGATCATTTTGTGATAATTTTTCATGAAACTTTGTATACCCTCTAAAAAAAGTATTCGAGTGCAAGAAAATTTTCGTATGTCAATTTCATATTTAAAGCATGGTTCTTCATGAAAAGTGATTAATCATTAACAGAACTGAATGTCTGTACACACTACACACACAATGACAACAAACGTTTTAAGAGATCGAATTTCGGTGTTTCTCTGAGTAGATGGCGCTTTTAGTTGGTTGATTTTTCTTATTTCTTCGGTTTTTTCTGAAAGAAATAAACTAAACGGCAACTTTTAGGGAAAAAAGTACAAATCTTTAAATTTGGGGACAAAGTATTTTTGGGGACAAACTGAAAAAAAGATCTATATTTGGGGACTGTCCTTGAATTTCGAGGACGTATGGTCCTTATGCACCTTAAGTATAGGGAAAAAATTCGCAAAGCATCATGGAAAAGCGAGGTCATCTCAGTGGCGGATTATTGAAAGTTTGTCAGGGGGGTGGTTTAGTTTGTCGGTCTCGTTAGTCTCGAAATTCACAGGTGGGAGCGGTTAGTTTGTCGGTTGGGGGCGGTTAGTTAGAAGATTGACATATACATCCATTTTATGGAAGTAAAATAGGATCTTTTACATTAATTTCTTCTTTCTCGGGGGGGGGGGCGGTCGCCCCTCCGCCCCCCTTTAATCCGCCCTTGGGTCATCTCTGCATTAACCCTCCTTTCGACTAGGAATCTTTCTACCCCGCATTTTTTCCCTTATGTAGGGGAAGCGGGGGAGACAGTGGCGAAAGTTCCGGTATTTACTCCGCATTTGTGTGCATGTAAACGGGCCCAAAGATTCCTACTCCAGTGGAGGATGAATGCAGGGATGACCTCGCTTTCCCATGGGCGCGTTCGAGAATTCACCGCGTTCGAAAGGGTGGAGCTCTGGAAGTAACCGTGTTCGAAAACGTTTCGGTCATGTAGCAGTTGTCTGTTCAACGTGACCAGAGCGCAACCAGATCCCATCTAAGTCCTTGGTTTCAATCCGCCAAGAAAATAGGGCTGCCGTTCGAACCTGTGCCGACTCCTCTAAATGCGTATGCGCTTTCAACGCAAATGGATGCAGACTTTCTGCTTGCTCCGCTTTGCCTGCCTTGTGCATGCTTCTCTTTCCGTTGCGTTATTCACATCTGCCAGCCTTTTAGATCGACTGCTTTCAGGAAAATTTATTTTCAACTTAAAAAAAAATTATTTTTGGGAACTTCAAGAGTAATTTTTCAATTAATATTACAAAACTTTTTTTTTTGGAGTCAATTTTATTTCATTAATTTTCATTCAGTTTAATGCTAACAGTAAGTTAAAATTTAATCATAAATTAATTTAATTAAAAACAAATTGATGAATCTTGAATTTAGTTAACTTAGCGTTAAATTGAAAGCAAATTAATAGATTATATTGCACATTGCATTACAACAGTAGAACGGTAATTATATTTTGTTAATTAAGAACGTGATTATTGCATTGCATTAAAATAATAGAACTAATTAATTATCCTTAACCCTTTATGCACCGACGGGACTTTAAAGTCCCATCAGTAAAATGTCTTAACAGGATATAAATTTTCTATAAATTACCTATTAGGTCTTTAATTTTTTTTTTTTTTTTCTTGCACTTTAGTGTTTAAAACATTACTCAAATGAGACATTTCCAATACTATATAGAGTCAAACTGATTTTTTTGAAAAATAAATTAATTTGGGGCATAAGGGGTTAAATTAAGAACGTGATTATTTAATTAAAAATTTCTACTGTTTTAATGCAGTCTAATCTATTAATTTATTTTCAATTTAAGGATATCTGTTTTTAACTAAATTAAAGATTAATCCTCAAGTTTTTCATTAAATTAATTAATGATTAATTGTGAGTGATTAAGGCAAACCTGCGCGAGGGGTATGTGCCTAAAATGAGGGATGCCTTGGCAGGAGGACTTTCTAAGGGGTTCTAAAGCGTATTCACGTTACATCTGGAGAAAACCTACCAAAACTCCAGACCGTTAGATCGACGACCGCTCGATGGGACCGAACCCGAGACCTTCACACTTTGGCCGTCTACCAATTTCAGTGATATAACCACTGTGCCATGGTGATGCTAATTAGTGATTAAATTTTAACTTAAAGTTAACATTAAAACTGAATGCAAATTAATGAAATGAAATCAACTCAAAAAATTATTGATTGTTATCAGTATTATGCTTCTTTATATATATGTAACATTAGGTGTTACGGGAGTTCTGTGTAGTCGTGGTCCTGATAAGTCGAGACTGTTGAGGCGCATTCTCGGCCTGGAGTCACTAGGCGAGGCGTTGACGGGCAGAGCTCTATGTAGCATTAGGGCGCTACCGGACAGTTGTGTCATGGAACCGGTGGTAAGGCGAGGGAGAGGCATGGCTGTTGAGGTCTCCTGGCTGACTCGGGACTCTGGCTTAGAGTCGCCATTGCGGAATCCGGGCCGGATGGGTTGCGTCTGCCGATCGTCGCTGGCCGGGAGCGTTCGGCGGAAATCCTTGGAAGAGAATGAGACGGAGTCAAACTACGATTACATGATTTTATTTGACGACTGGGTACATCTTATCTTAGCAGTTGCGTCACGGGGAAATCTGCTCCTGATCCGTCGCAGGTACTTATAAAAGCTCTGGACGTCATGACACATGACCTCAAACGCGTTGCAACCATTGGCCAAAAGCTGAAACTGGGCAGCTGTTTTCCCAGGGTTTGTTATGACTTTCAAGACGCCTATGTGGCTGGCTGCCGGGACCGTCTACAAACTTACAAAGGAATTGCAAGGGACCGTGTATTAATTGCAGTTTTTGAACGCGGATTTCTTTGTTCCAACTGGATTAAACTGCGTAATTCCAGAAATATGGGATTTTCATAGGCTTTTGACTTGTAATGTTACATATATATATATATGTAATGTATAAAAAGGTAATTTGGGTTTTACTAGTTTGGGTATTGTTCAAGCGGGTACTTTCACTGTAAGTTTTGCTTTCCTGTCATACTTGCCACGCGCGCTCTGGAGCTATGTTTTATTTATTTTGTTATTTGTCAGACATCAGGCCGTCGATTCTGAGTTCTTTAGAGTGTACACGTGTCCCCACGCCTTTGTAATCCCGGATGCAGGTCATGTTCATAAATGTGTGTGGTTCGATTAGAGATAAGAGAGAGGCGGAGTTATGTCATACCAGCCCACGTGGTATGATGAGCGTAAATACACCCGCACATCGAAAATCGAGAGACTTCTGCCACTGGAACTGCTTAATTAGTCCACGCTGATTTTTGTACCCGTCTCCCCTCCCCTCCTCTTCTCACTCTATATTGTAACTTAAAGATAATGTTTAATAAACCGTTTTACCTGCCTTAACTCTGGAACTTTACTGAAATATCTGACGTCTATATATATATATATATAACTTTTATAAGTTGTTGTTAAATTAATTTTTTAAACAAAATTTGTTCATTTAAATGAACTACTGGTTTAAAAATTTGCTCAAAAAATTTATTTAAAAAAATTAATTTTAAATAATTAAAATAGGATTATTCTCGAAGTTCCCTAAAAAAAGAAAAAGAAAGAAGTTTAAAGCTGCAGAGTCTGCTTATCAGCAGGGCAACCGGGGCACTTGCCCTGCAATCACCCATTTCAAAGGCCCCAAAATTTTTTTATTTTCCAAATTTTTATTTAGTAAAAAATCAACTCTTCAAAAACTGTATAAAAATTCAATTGGTAGTTTCTTGTAAATGATGAAGAGTTGGCAGCTAATTCTGTACGTAAAGTTTTATCGCATACATTACAACATATCGAAATGCCCTTCTCAATGTTCTTCTCAATATCCACTTAATTATTATAAAAGACAGACAGCTGAGAACCGAAGGAAAGTGGCACAGCCACAGCAGATCGCGACGCGAATCAAAACAAACACATTGGTTGGTTTGAGTTCCCACCGCAACGGAAACTGCAACAACGCATGGCAAAGGGCGCGTTCGAGAATTCATCGTTTGTCCACCGGTAACACCGGTGCACGACCAGAGCGTTCGAAAAGGCGGAGCTCTGGAAGTAACCGAGTTCGAAAACGTTTCGGGAATGTAGCGGTTGTCTGCTCAGCGTAACCAGAGCGCAACCAGAATGACCCTGCTAGCGCGGTGGGTTATTCTGGTTATTAGTGCAGTGTTGCCAATGTTTATTTTTGTTTTCTTGGCTTGGAATTGAATGTGGTGAGGATGACCGGAAGCGTTTGGCAACCGTGACTTCACTTAACTGAAGAATGACCGTAACCGGTAGCACCGGTGCATAACCAACCGGAGAATTCTCGAACGGGCCCTAAGCAGGGCGGGCAGATAGAACGCATCCACCTGCGTTAAAAGCGCATGCGCATTTAGAGGAGTCGGCGCAGGGTGAAACGGCTGCCAGATAGTGGCCGCTTTCGTAAACGCCAAACGAGTTGCACTCGTGCAACGAGTTTCTATCTAAGGTGTTCGTAAAGGAAACTGAGTGCTTTCAGTTTAAAAACTAGAGCGTTCGTATACAAAACTGGGTGCAATTAGTTTCAAACTAAGTAAACTCAGGACAAATTAGGTTCGTTGAGTTTTACTTTCTGTGCGTTGTTTTTGTTTAGAAATGGCGTCCGTTGTTATGGAATAGTATGATGTTATGAAAAGTATTTTACGTTTGCTGAAGCTGCAAATATTAGTATTTCGAGGAGGAAACTGAGGCATACGTTAGAAACTGCTACGAAGGTACACACTTTTTCAAAGGTAATCATTTTCTTATATTTTTCATTTTAGTAAATTCAAAAATGCATGTTTTAGTGTCGAGATTGAAGTTGATTTAAACCGTTATTTGCGGAATTTGAATTTCTCTTGCTAAATACTTTTGAAAGAATGAAGTTTAAGTTGAAATTTCTAAATTTTAATCTGTGCACTTCAATGATGGCCATTCTTTCTTTTAAAAATCCTGTTGATTTTATATTGACTATGTGCTAAAAACTCTCCTCAGCAAAGTTAACGTATTCGCGAATTGTAAACAAACACGTCTCCTAGGCGACGAAACTCAATAAACTGAAGTTGTTCGTAAAGGCAAAAGAAACTGATAATCACTGACAGCACTCAACACACGCATTCCAGTTTTCTTACGAAAACTCGTGCAACGAGTTTGTCGTATACGAATGCAGCCAGTGGCGTAAGCGTAAGCGCCCAGCAGTGATGCCATATGGCCCGTTTAAATGGATGAAAATGCTGGGTAAATATCGGAACTTTCGCTGCTTTCTACCCCGCTACCCCTACGTAGGAAAAAAGTGCGGGATAGAAAGATTCCTACTCCAGTGGAGGATGAATGCAGGGATGACCTCGCTTTCCCATGGGCGCAGTGACGGCTCCTCCATTTGAGCACATGAGCACGTGAACCGTGAACCCCCAAAGGAAAAACTAAAGAATAAACACATTAGCAAATTAAATTTAAAACAAATATTAAGCACACTTCTAGATTTATGTGAATTTAAAACATGAATTTTACTCTCTCCCCCCTCCCCGCACTATTATTAAATAGGCTGATTATAGCTAACGCACTGTAGTGTAGGTTACTACTGCAGTCTTGAATCAATCGCACGTGCGAACGGAAAATTTTTCTCCTGAACCGCTCTCTGGTATGAGAAGCCGAGACAGCTGGGAAATAGTACGACACTGATGAAATCATTCCGTTCGCACAATTTCATAGTGCACACAGCTCCAACTTTTGTGGTATAGCTTCCGAATTTTCAATTGGTTTGTTACATTCGGTTAGTTAATTTTTTTTTCATTTTCTTAATATTTTCTATATTTCTATCATTTTTCTCTACATTATATTTTTACAAATTAGTGTTAATTAGAAGTAAATTAGATGCGAGTGAAAGACGTGTTTCGGAGCTAAAGCAATGGCATTTTTCAATAGTATCCTTTGAAAAATATGGAAATAAAATGAATCAAGACAGTACCTTTGCTAAAACTTATCTTGGTGACGAAATGTAAGACCAAAAATGCAAGGCCTTACCCCCCGAAATTTAAAATTTTGTTAACAAAACAATAATAATGAAGCCTTTTTGTGAAAAGTGTAGCCTTTTTCACCTCTTGGTCCCCCCCCTCCCGAATTTTTTTTCTGGGTACGGCCCTGCAAAGATGACTTGTTTTCTTTCATTCGCGTGCATTGTTTTCCATTAACTGCTGGAAAGGCAAATCTATTTTAACTTGTAAGTTGCGTTGTATCATCCTATTTAATTTTTGAAAATTGTTTTATGAACCTCCTCTTAAATAACCCACGAGCTGCCACTGCATGGGCGCGTTCGAGAATTCACCGGTTGTGCACCGGTGCAAGACCAGAGCGTTCGAAAGGGCGGAGCTCTGGAAGTAACCGTGTTCGAAAACGTTTCGGTCATGTAGCGGTTGTCTGTTCAACGTGACCAGAGCGCAACCAGAATGACCCTGCTAGCGAGGTGGGTTATTTCGGTTATTAGCGTAGTGTTGCTAATGTTTATTTTTATTTTCTTGGGTTGGAATCGGATGTGGTGAGGATAAGGCGACCATATTTCTAAACATTATTTTGGGGACTTATTCGAGGACACACCCAGCAAACACACACAGGTTCTCTGAACGTCTATTAAGGAATATCATGTTGAATATTGTCTAAGGAATATCATGTTGAAATATTGCAATTTGTTCAAAATTTAACTCTTGGCATAGTATTTGGCATTGAGGCATTGCTTTTTACATTGGCTCATTTTGCGATAATTTTTCTTGAAACTTTGTACATCCTCTAAAAAAAATATTCGAGTGCAAGAAATTTTCTTACGTCGATTTCATAATAAAGCATGATTCTTCGTGAAAAGTGATTAGGGATGGTCGCGAGACGCGAGAATTCTCGCATTGTCTCGCGTTCTCGCATTGTCTCGCGAGACGAGACGCGAGACGAGACAGGCATTTTTTTTGCGAGACGAGACGCGAGATGAGAAAGAAAATATTTTGCGGGACGAGACGCGAGACGAGACAGAGTCTTGTCTCGCGCGAGATTTCTCGCGAGAATTCTCGCATTTTTTTCCGTCTCGCATAAATACGATCTGAAAAGCGACAATTTGCCTGAATCCTCTACCGTTTAACTTGCGTCTCCTTCGTTTTCGGTCCTGGTGTACTATCAGCACTCTACAATACGCACAAACACGTAACATTTAAAATTAGAACAGACGAGAGATATACAAAACACTTAAAGGAGAGGATAAAGAAAGAGGCGGAAAAAAAAGAAAACAGCGAAGAGTTGAAAGAAAAATAATAAGTAAATAGGAAAGGCGGTACGGTATGTTCAAATCTGACAACTTTTAGACGGGGCCCGGGGCATTAAGTTTGGGGCCCCCCTTACTATCCCCTTTTTTACGCATTAAGCCCCTTTACTGAGCCCCCCTTTTTTAAGCATTTTAACCCAGTTTTGACCGCTGTTGTACTCGAAAATTGCATTTCAGTTAACTGTAGTTTTTGTATACTTTAATCAAATCGTATTTATCACCCCCAAAAAATATCTCTAACTTGATCTAGTGATAGACAATTAGGTAATACCTATATTATAGAGGAAATTCAGTTTTTTCCCCACAATTACTATTTCAGTACATATGAATTTATTATTTAGATAATCGGGATATATATGGGCCCCCTTTTTCTTCAGGGGCACAGGACTACCGCCCCCCCCCCCTTGCCCCTGTGATAATCGCGTTTCGGGTATATCAGAGAGAGATTAGAAGTAGAGCAATTTGCATTCGCATTGATGCTTAGTCTGAGTAGGTTGAAATATGGTTGAATATCCTTGTACCGATATTATCCTCAAACTTTCCCGCACGTTGCGGCGTGCGTAGGGGGGGAGGGGGCACCCTGGTGACAACTTTCTAGGGGCGGTTAAATCCAGGGTTGGCATGGTTTAAACCGACTGGTTTAAATCACGGTTTAAACCATGGTTTAAACCAAATGGTTTTTTTCTCAAAAAAACCAATTGGTTTTTTTAAAAGAATAATTTAAAATTACGAATACTACAGATAGAATATTTTCTGATGTATTTTTAAATTATCCTCATAAGTATCAACAATGAGTTTTTATATCACTCTAGATACCTTATTGTTTTATAATTATTAAAAATTATTAATTAAACATAAATTATTGGCTGCATTTTTAACTTGTTTGTAAAATAGAGGTTTTGTGTTTTAACAACTTATTTCTAAACCTTAAAAATATTACTTTGAACAACTTATCAACCTTATTGCTGATGAGTCTAAGAGCAATATTCCATGTAAAATGTAGTAAACAATTACTATTGTATTATATTGTACTAGCTGCTAAGGTAGTCAGCTTCGCCACCCCACACCTTACCATATATACTCAGTCAGTTTTGTCCAATTTATCGGAGTCCTTTCAACAAAAATCCTATTTCATGCTTTAAACAGTATTTGTCATGAAATTTATTTAGGTTATGGTTGTTACAAATTTTGGGGGTATCATGACAAAAGCTGATAGTGGCCATGGCAGGGTTTAAGCTGAGCTCAAAAATTTTTTAGCAGAAAAGCTAAAATAAGGAAAAAAGCTTTAGCAAAATGCTAAAAGGATAATTCGATGTCTGATCTTCTTTTCCTCTCATTGTTTTTGCAGTGGTCTTGAAAATTATAGACGTACAGGCTTTATATTTCAATTCAATATGGTAATCAAAGATTGTCCCCACAACCGTTCTATAACCATTCTATACAGGAAGTTTTTACTTTTATCCCTGTTTCTCTTTTATATTTCAGTTCCAAATTTTTTCAGAATACTTTCACAATAAATCAAAAGCCCATTAGTTTCATTTTAGCATTTTGACAAGTTTTTTCGCATTATGCGAAAAATGCGACCGTATCTTAAACCTTGGGCCATGGGACATGTGAATAGATCCAAAAGATTTTGGGGTCCTCATCATGGCACAGTGGTAATATCACTGAAAATGGTATATGGCCAAAGTGTGAAGGTCCCGGATTCAGGTCCCATCACGCGGCTGTCGATCTAACAGTCTAGAGTTTTGGTAGGTTTTCTCCAGATGTAACGTGGATACGCATGAAAACCCCTTAGAAAGTCCTCTGCCAAAGCACCCCCTATCCTTGGCAGATCACTCAGAGTACCGTTGCCATTAATCAAACCAAAAAGAAACATTTCGCTTTTTCGTGTATGGAAACGGGAAACGGCTATATATGCTTCAACCCACTGCAAAGTGGTTTTTTTTTATATGTGCAATAAACACGAAGTAAAAAAATCCGAAAGATTTTACTTTTTTGCATATACATTGTTATTTTGCAATCTATCTACTGCATGACACACGTAACCAGTAACGAATATGCTTGCTTCACTTGACGTCATTGAACTGTTAATCTGGATTTTTGCATGCGTGTTATTGTTATTACGCTAATGTTTACATCTAGTTCTTGCCGCTCCCAGCATAAAAATATCGTCAAATTTGATACCGCATACATTAGCGTATTATATAAGTAGATACTAAGTATGAAAAAATAGTATTTCTAAATAAAATATTAGAATTGAATGATTTCAATGGCTACATAAGTATAGCAACTATTGTTTATTTACTTTGTTTTAATTATTTTCAGAAGAAATATTGATTTTTATTTGAACATTTTACAAATAATTTTATTTATTAATATTTAACATGTAATTATAAAAGGGTTTTTTAAAAAACCTGGTTTAAACCAAAAAAACCCGGTTTAAACCAAATAAACCCGGTTTTTTGGTTTTTTTCAAAAAAACCGGGTTTATTTCCAACCCTGGTTAAATCCCTATCGTTGGCCTATTTTAAAGAAATTAAAATGACATTTTTTATTCTTATATATTAATATCGGACGGAAAGAAATGCCAGCAATTTTTTTAAAAACTATTTCTCTTTTCGTTTATATTATCATGTTTTCCCTTCCTTCGGCTTGCAAAACTTTTATAATTTTTTTTCCTCCCATCATTTTATCTTGCAGTTGGGTTCCTATTCTAAAATTATCTTCGCCTGTTAGATGTCTTTTCATTTTTTTAAAAAATCCACACTGGATATACATTAGGGGGATTATGGTTTAATTTTTCTGTAAACAGGGCCACCATAACGACTGTAGTACTATCGCTAAAAATTATTGTGGAAAAGTACAAACGGATAGTCGTCAACAAATTAACTGTTCAGTAATTTAAAATATAAACAAAAAATAAGACGTCTATTAACCAACTGAGATACTATAATGAAATCTAAAAATGCACACACGGTAATGTTATTGGAAATATTAGGCAAATAATTATAATTATCGTTAATATAATCTTGTTTTCATTAATATAAAAATTACACATATTTTAGAGACTTGAAATTGACGTTAAAGTAAATAGTAGACATTTAATAAAGACGTACTATATCCGCTTTATTCGTAATATTGCTATTAGGTGTACCGGGAAATAATGTCATTTACAGTAAATTCAAACAAATAAGTTCTTAATTACCACAAAGCTCTGCCTAAACATAGGATTTGTATTTTTTATATTTCAACGCAAGATACGGATTTTTTTTTTTTTTTTTTTTTTTTTTTTTTTTTTGAGAGAGAGAGAGAGTTGTCATCGATCCTTTTTAGAGAACTAATTTCAGAATGAAAATAAATTTATTTTTAGGTATTCGCGGGGGCTGTATTTTACATCAAGAATTTTATCGATATTTATTTTTTTTAGAGAAGAGGGATGTGTGAAAAGAACGTTCTGGTTGCCTACACCCCCCCCTCCCCCTTCCGTTCCACAAGTTACGAATATGGATATTATATTATATATACATATGTATAGAGCGGCATTTTACACAGAACAATATCACCACCCTTGTGGTACAGTTCGAAAGACTGATGGGCTTTGCAGTAACGCACATGTAAACAGTGGCGGATTTCCCATAAAGCGTAATAGGCGTGGTGTGCGGAAAAAACGCGAATGGAAAAAACGCGAACGGTAAAAACGCCCACGGAAAAAACGCCAACCGTAAAAACGCGAACGGTAAAAACGCGAACGGAAAAAACGCCAAACGGAAAAAACGCTAACGGTGAAAACGCTAACATGATTCATTTAACATATGAACTATAGGCGTAGCGTCGGTTGGGGGGGGGAGCACAGGGGGTTACGTGTCCCCCTGTGCCCCCCCGAACAATTTCGTCAATTTCTAAAAAAATAAACATGTTTGAAATTTTAAAGAAACTTTTCTTTTCTGCTCTAAAATTCGATATGTGATCCCCTCAAATGTTTCCTGTGCACCCCAAAATTTCAGTAGGTCTGGAGCAGTGATGAGCCTTCCTTAGGAAGCTATTGTTAATAGGTTTTCCTAAGAGTACAATACATTCGAACCATAGGCGTAGGGTCAAGAGAGGGGGGGGGGTGTATCCCCCTTTCCTCCCACTTCGTCTAAAAATTTTTAAACGGACGTTTGTTTTAAAATTTAAAAGAAATTTCCTTTTCTGCTCTTAAATTCGACATGTGACCCCCTCAAATCTTCATGTGACCCTCCAAATTTTCAGTTGGTCTGGGAGCGGTGATAATCCTTGTCTAAAAAAGCTATTGTTATCAGGTTTTCTAAGCATATTGTACATATGAACTATCGCAATCGGGAGAGGGGGTTACAGGGGGGGTGTCCCCTCTGTCCCCAAATCTTTTTATTTTAAACATTTGTTTGAAGGGTCGTTTTAACCGTTCCACTTAAAAATGCAAAAAGAAACTCCAGTCTGTGA
>JAWZYV010018192.1:7500-22407 GCA_038373885.1 Cheiracanthium punctorium
CCCCCCCCCCCCTCCCCCCCACCCCCACCCCCCCCCCCCCTCCCCCACCCACCCCCTCCCCCCCTCCCCCCCCCCCTCCCCCTCACCTCCCCCCCCCTCCCCCCCCCCCCCTCCCCCCCTCCCCCCCCCCTCCCCCCCCCACCCCCCCCCTCCCCCCCCTCCCCCCCCCCCCCTCCCCCCCCTCCCCCCCCCTCCCCCCCCCCCCCCTCCCCCCCCCCCCCCTCCCCCCCCCCCCCCCCCCCTCCCCTCCCCCCCCCTCCCCCTCCCCCCCCCTCCCCCCCCCCCCTCCCCCCCCTCCCCCCCCCTCCCCCCCCCCCCTCCCCCCCTCCTCCCCCCCCCTCCCCCCCCCCTCCCCCTCCTCCCCCCCCCTCCCCCCCCTCCCCCCCCCTCCCCTCCCTCCCCCCCCTCCCCTCCCCCACCCCCTCCCCCCCCTCCCCCCTCCCTCCCCCCCCCTCTTCCCCCCCCCCTCCCCCTCCCCCTCCCCCCTCCTCTCCCCCTCCCCCCCTCCCCCCTCCCTCTCTCCTCCCCCCTCCCCCCCTCCCCACCCCCCTCCCCCCTCCCCCCCCCCCCCTCCCCTCCTCCCCCTCCCCCCCCCCCTCCCCCCCCCTCCCCTCCCCCCACCCCCTCTCCCCCTCCCCCTCCCCCCCCCCCCTCCCCCCCCTCCCCTCCCCCTCCCCCCTCTCCCCCCTCCCCCCCCCCCCCCTCTCCCCCCCCTCCCCCCCCCCTCCCCCCCCTCTCCCCTCCCCCTCCTCCTCCTCTCCCCCCCCTCCCTCCCCACTCCCTCCCCCCTCCCTCTCCCCCCCCCCCCCTCCCCCTCCTCCCCCCCCCCTCCCTCTCCTCCCCTCCCCCCCTCCCCTCCCTCTCCTCTCCCCCCCCCCCTCCCCTCCCCTCCCCCCTCCCTCCTCCCCCCTCCCCCCCCCTCCCCCCTCCCCTCCTCCCCTCCCCTCCCTCTCCCCTCCCCTCCCCCCCTCCTCCCCTCCCCCCCCCCCCCTCTCCCCTCCCCCCCCCCTCCCCTCCTCCCCCCTCCCCCTCCCTCTCCCCCCTCCCCCCCCCCTCCCTCCCCCCTCCTCCCCCCTCCCTCCCCCTCCCTCCCCTCTCCCCCCCCTCCTCTCCCTCCCCCCCCCCCCCCCCCTCCTCCCCCCCCCCTCCTCCCCCCTCCCTCCTCCCCCCCCCCTCCTCCTCCCCCCCCTCCTCTCCCCCCCCCTCCCTCCCCTCCCCCCTCCCCTCCCCCCCCCTCCCCTCCCCCCTCCCCCCCCCCCTCTCCCTCCTCCCCCTCTCCCCTCCCCTCCCCCCCTCTCCCCCCCTCCTCCCTCCTCCCCCCTCTCCTCCTCCCCTCCCCCCTCCCCTCCTCTCCCCTCCTCTCCCTCCTCCCCCTCTCCTCTCCCCTCCCTCCCCCTCCTCCCCTCTCCTCCCCTCCTCTCCCCTCTCCCCCCCCCCTCTCCCTCCTCCCTCCCCCTCTCTCCCCCCTCCCTCCCCCCTCTCCCTCCCCCTCTCCTCCCCCTCCTCTCCCTCCTCCCCTCCCCCTCCCTCCTCTCCCCTCCCTCCCTCCCCCCCCCTCTCCCCCTCCCCTCCTCCCTCCCCCCTCCCTCTCTCCCCCCCCTCCTCCCTCCCCCTCCCCTCCCCCTCCCCTCTCCTCCCCCTCCCTCCCCTCCCCTCTCCTCCTCCCTCTCCTCCCCCTCCCCCTCCTCCCCTCCCCTCCCCCCCCCTCCCTCCTCCTCTCCTCCCTCCCTCCTCCCTCCCTCTCCCCCCTCCTCTCCCTCCCTCCCCCTCCCCTCCTCCCTCCTCTCCCCCTCCCTCCCCTCTCCTCTCCCCCTCCCCCCTCCCCTCCCCCCCCTCTCCTCCCCTCCCCCTCCTTCTCCCCCCCCTCCCCCTCTCCCCCCCTCTCCTCCCCCTCTCCCTCCCCTCCTCCCCCCTCCTCCCTCTCCCCCTCCTCCCCCCCTCTTCTCCTCCTCCCCCTCCCCCTCTCCCCCTCCTCTCCCTCCTCCCCCCTCCCCTCCCTTCCCCCTCCCTCCTCCCCTCCCCCCCTCCTCTCCCTCCCTCTCCCCCCCCCCTCTCCTCCCCCCTCTCCTCCTCCCCTCCTCCCCCCCCTTCCCCCCCTCCTCCCTCCCCTCCCCTCCCTCCTCCCCTCCCCTCCCTCCCTCCCCTCTCCCCCCCTCTCCCCTCCCCTCCCTCCTCTTCCTCCTCCCTCCTCCCCTCCTCCTCTCCTCCCCCTCCCTTCCCCCTCCCCTCTCCTCCCCCCTCCTCTCCTCCCTCCCCCCCTCCTCCTCCCTCCCCTCTCCCTCTCCCTCTCCCTCCCCCTCCCTCTCCCCTCCCCTTCTCCCTCCCCTCCTCTCCCTTCCCCTCTCCCTCCTCCTCCCCTCCTTCTCCCCTCCCCCTCCCTCCCCTCCCTCCCCCTCCCTCCTTCCTCCCTCCCTCTCCCCCTCCCCCCTCCCCCTCTCCCTCCCTCCCCCCCCCTCCCCTCCTCTCCTCTCCCCTCTCTCCCCCTCCCCCTCCCTCTCCCCCTCCTCCCCTCCCCCTCCTCCTCCCCCTCTCCCCCTCCCCCCTCTTCCCTCCCCCCCTCCCCTCCCCCCTCCTCTCTCCCCCTCCCCCCCCCCCTCCCTCCTCTCCTCCCTCCCCTCCCCCCTCCTCTCCCTCCCCCCCCCTCCCTCCCCTCCTCCTCCCCGTTGTCCTATCAATGCAGTTACATTCCTTGTGTTTCATTATTGATGATACTATGTCTTTCCCAGAACCATTGTCTGCAGTTACATGACCAAGATATATTGAACCTGGTTCTTAAACCAAAGATATGTGTTCTTCTTGTATAGTTTTCCGGACAGAATTATATCACGTACATTTTCTTTGACTACAGCTTCCATCTTTCCGGACCATCAAAATAGAGAAAAATTATTTCTGAGGTGCGAGTTGCAATACTTTACACGGTACTTTACTCTTTCACGAAAAACTTTCGAGATTTATCAATTACCGCCGTCTGGTGTTCTTGGTGTCACAACTTATTACATCCTGTATAAAGAGCACTCTGGCTAGTTTTAGGTCCCGCTCTATTGGCAAATGCTCTGCGATTACATGCTCTGGAAAATGATGGCAGATCTACTGGAAGGGCTTGCTTTACTGAAACGCTAGAATTTTCCATTTTATTTTCTGGTATTTTATTTTTTATAGCTAAAACACTTTCATCACTTGAATCCTATTGAATGGAATCGCTGTCAGTGTCACTAACAATGCCTTCATGTCGTAAAGTAGGGATATTTGTTGATTGGAGACTTCAGTTTAACTCGAATTGTATGGACTTTTCCTTTCTTTTAGCACGTTTCTCGATTTTTTTTTTACTCTCTACTGTGTCAATTCCTTCTATAACCATAAGCCTCAGGTTTCGTTGGTCATTCAAGAAATTGTGTTCCAGTTGTGGAACCTTCCTTTGCGCTGGACACAAACATTTCTCTAAATCTCTACATTTGCATGAAGAAATATCAAAAACATTATTTACAATGTCAGATTTTGAAGTTTTCAACGGACGTTTTAAACGCTCTTGGCATTTTTTTGCGTTACACCCTGATGACTTTTTCATCTTTTCAGATCTCGCGTGTACTTTTAAAATCATAAAAACAATGTTGCTTACAGATGAAACAGGAAAGAAGTCTTCTTCCATATTTCTGCTAGCTTACGGGCCACTCGCATTGCAACTACCTTTTTCTTTGGTTGATGACATCCTTCAGACTTCAACTGATTTCTTACCCATTCAAAATAACGTAGCAATCAATTTTAGTAGGTAAAACATTGCTATAACTTATATCTAGAAGTTGGCCGACAATTGGATCGTCAGTAGTTTTCCTTGTTGATGAAGAATGAGTTTTTCTACTCATGATGGTAAAACAACAAAACCAAATTGAACTCAATCACAAATCAAAAACATAAATGCTCACTAAATGGACGCTTCGTACATAAAAAACGCTAAAAACAAACTGAAAAAGAAAGGAAGGGTGGACGAGGGAGAGAGAAGTAATCATGTGATGGTCTTGCACTTCCGTTATCTCCAAAGTCATGGGGGAGCTACAGTTTTTCACCTTGAAATCTGAGCCCCATATTCGCCTATAAAAATATTCTTGCTATTTCGGAACGCTGTACTGTAGTGTCTGTATTATTAATACAATGATTGAAAATTTGAAAGATTCTTCAACATTTCTTAAATACGGCTAGTTGACAAAAAATTGGAGATTTTCATTACGATTCCGGGAGATCTAAATGTTCAATTTCAGTCGCAATGCATTTTTTATTGATATATTCTATCTTAAATTGCCCATTTTGCTGTTGAATATTTAATTTTGATTTATACATACTTTATAAAAAAATGTTTAAAAATATCGTTTTGACTAAAACACTGACAACTTCAGAGTCATTCCGGGAGACCTAAATATTTTCCGATTTCAAAAAAAATTTTTTTGGTAGGTATGTGATGACAGTAACAACTTTTTATCAACTTGAAAGTTTGATTTTCCAAAAAAAAAATTTCGTGATACACTCTAATGTATAAAAATAGATAAAAAAGTATCATAAAATCATTAAAAGCTAAAATTCGAAAAATCTAAAAATTTAAAAAGCATCCTACTGCAGTGGTTCCCAACCTTTTTTCAATTGCGACCCCTTTTAGATTTTTCAAAACTTTTCGCGACCCCCCCCCCATCTGCCATGTTTGACCAATAAAAAAAAATTAATAACGAAAAAATACATCTTGAGATTTAAAATTGATATCTTTTTAATACGTACTGATTTTTAATAGGATGATTGAGGATGAATTTGACTGACAAGTTTGGCTATTCTTGACTGAATATTGGTGAAAGTCAACTGCATGTCATCTTAGACATCTAATTTATTACTGGCTTTTGTCTTCTTCTGCAAAAGAGTTGAAAATCCAACTTCACGCAGATAAGTGTGGATGCAAATGGTGTTAACATTTGACACGAAAAATTTTCGGATATGAGCAACGCACAGCACACCAAAATTGAGTTAACGGTTTTTCTTGGTATAAATCACCTGCGGAGGAGTCATTTTGCAAATTCACCGACGTCAGTTTTTGCAGCTTTGATACAAAAAGCCCTGACAAGAATAAGGATTTTTTCTTTCCAAAGGAAAAGGGAGAAATGGTGTCTCATGGCATAAAAACGTGAAAATAGTTTACTATTAATTTCCTACAAAAGCCGTCTGCGGCGACCCCCGAAAAAAGGCATGGCGACCCACTTGGGGGTCGCGACTCCCCGGTTGGGAACCACTGTGCTAAGGAGTAAAAGGTAGGTAAAAGTAAGTCAGACATCTGGATGGGGGCTCCCCATCCAGATACCAGCATACGCTTCACACTGAGAAAAGAATATCAATGTGTTGAAGAAACAAAAACAAATTATGGTATGGGGTTTGACACAATAAATTGTCAAGTCTGGGATGAGAACAGTTAAAATAGGTTTGATAAAAAAATCTATTCTGGGGCATTAAAGAAACTAGACGTTCAGGTTAGGAACTTTGTTCGCCAGATCTTAAACCTGCCGCATGACGTTCCTAAGGAAGTTTTCCACCCTGCTGTCTATGATGGTGGTTTGGATATTTCGTGTCTTGTGTGGTTTGTAACTTGTTTGGCCGCCAGACGTGGGCGTGAGATTTGTGATAATCTGTTGAGGTCGGACGGAGTTCTATTGAATTCGACAAGTAAGATAAATACCTTCTTGAGAAGGCTGTATGAGTCAATTGATCGATTCGCCATTAGGGGCTCCCTGTTATTATAAGCGCTAACACATGGATGTCTGATGGATCCGACCTCCTATCGGGTAAGGATTTTATAACATGTGTGTGTATTCTTGTGAGATATTACTTGTTATATTCGAAGTCAAGGGGCGCTAGGAGAAGGCCGGAAAAGGATACGCTTTGTGAAAGAGGTTGCGTTCAAGTATTGGACTACATCATCCAGAAGTGCCACGCTTCTCATTATGCAAGGATTAGAAGGCATGATGCAGTACTGTCGTACTTGGAAAGATCTTGTAGTAATTGTGGCTATACAGTACATAAGGAGAAAAGATTGGAAATCGATGGTGTGAGGTTGGTCCCTGATCTTTTGGTGTATACACAAGACAGGATGATGGTGATTGACGCTCAGGTTGTTGCTGAGTCATTTCCACTTGAAAATGCCCATTAGACGAAGATTGAGAAGTATCGCCCACTCCACAAGATCTTGGATGGCTTAAGACCTGGCGGAACAACAATAACATAATTTACTGCTTCTTGGCGAGGTGTCACATGTTGGTCGCCCTAGGCGTGTTGAGATCCAAAGATTTTAGGGTGTTCATGACTAGGATTCCCCAATGGGTGAAAAAGTCTGTTGGAGTGCGCACCATAGCATGACAAGCCGTAGGGTTCCGATGAAGGGAATCGGATAGATTGGATTAGGCGGTTCTTGGGGGATCATAGCAGTTTGCCTGCGAGATTCTGGGGTTGGAAAAAATAGCCTTTTGGCGGCAGTAACTATGAATCTCCTAAGGGAACAAAGGTTTCCTTAAGATAGTAATAGTTACTCCCACCAAAAAGGCTATTTTTTTAACGTAACCGTGGCGGGTAAACGGCGGGAGTAACTATGACTCTCTTAAGGGGTATTACCTCTTCTGAGGTCCTCTGGTTGCACGGCATGTGTAAGCGAATATAGTCTCCTTCGGGATGACCTAGCCTCTCCATGTTCGAATCTATCTCAGTGCCTCCTCGTGGCCCGCCGGTAACTGACTTGGGGCAACCCTTGTTCAGGCTAAATCTGAGATTGGATGTCACGGGCCCTGAGGCTGCCAACCCTTCGGTCCTTAAGCCTTGGCTCAAAGGGTAAGAAGGATGATTACGAGTCCCGTCGCATGAGACGGGATTCCCAAGGTGTTGGTGCTGCCGAACCATGTGGTGCAGATCTGCCACAGGACCCATGCGGCCAGGGTAAAGTGACATAACCATCTGGTCTCTTATATTGAGAGCTCCCTGGTCGAGAGTGGGCATGAAGTAGTACTCGAGCCTATATATCGTCTGAGCTCGGGTGACTTGAAGCCTGATGTTGTGGCCATAAAAGATGGCGTGGCGACCATTGTGGACGCCCAGGTGGTGAGGGACAGTGTTGGCCTCAGTGGAGCGCATATGCAAAAAGTGGCTAAATATTCGGTCACGCGCTCCACTCGTGTGTGAAGTCCCTCACAGGTGCGAACTCCGTTCGGGTAACCTCTTGTATCCGGAACTGGAGGGGCATCTGGTCACAGCACAGTGCGGATGAGCTTCTAAGGTTCGGTATACTTCGTCGTAGAGACCTACGCGTTATGGCGAGCAGAGTTTTGCAGGTGACTTTTGATGGCTTTCGGCGGTTCAGTTGTATGACCTCCCGGGTAATCCCCGGGGCGATGAGGGAAAGGAATGGCGTTGGTTGACCAGCGCCGAGCCCCCCCGTGGGCTTGTTGTTCGAGTGACGACTGCTCCTTCAGTCGCAATCTTCCCAACTCGTGCTACTTTGTTTTTATTGTTTTGTTATGTTATTTTATCTTATTATTTCTTCTTCTTGTCAAAGTTGGGATGGAAAAATGGCCGGGGGCCCAGCGAATGGAATACTAGTTTTTGCCTGTGCTAGAATCGATTTGTGGCAATTAGTGAGTGAATTAGGCTTTTGCCTTTTTATTTTTTTTATGTTCCCGTGTTCCAAGCTCTTTGTCGCTGGGCCTGCTCCTACCTCCACGTGGTCCCGGCTGGGGAGGAACCTTCGGCTGCCGAGCGGAAGGAGCTGAACTCAACACGCCTGTAGTGTAGTAGTGTTGGCGTGTTCCATGCGTATGACCTGTTCTGATATTGTGAGACACAGTTAATCTGTATGTTTATCCTGTGAGTTATACAGTTTAACAAAATAGGACGAAGGGCAATTTGCAGTATTTATATGTTTTTAGCTGGTCGCATTGCAAGAGCAGAAGTTTTTTGAAGGTTTTATTCCTTTTTTTAAGTGCCTGCACCTGCTCCGGCTGGTTCTCTTTGGGGTTCTGGCTGTTTTTTAACGTATACACAAATTGTATATTGATTTTATTTTAAATTTTGGCTATCCCTCATGGGTGATAGTATGCGTGTGCGGCAGCACCACTATTAGCTTTTTCCATCACTTGTGCTTTTTTAACTTTTTACTCAATATTGTGTCTTATTTTTCTGGATTGTGTCTTTTATTATGGATCACTTGTCCGTGCTGTTCGGGTCCTCTGTTCACAGAGTTCCATGAATTTCGGGAACATTTCGTTCTACAGCATGCTGACTCATTGGATTGGAGCGGTGGTTGGACTTCTGACAATCTAAAAATTCTTGCTCATATCGAATACATGATAACTTTTCATTTGTCCAACTGCAAATCAATTATAACCGTACTTGCTCTCTTTTTTCCCTCGAAGACTGCCAGATCTCTTCGCAATGTTAGAAATCGCCAGGCTTATAAGAAATTACTCGACAACTTTTCAGACGTCCTTAGTCAAGAAGCTTCTTCTAGTATTTCACAGGTTGGTACATTTGCGATGTCTCAGGTTCCTGTTTCGACTCCGTGTGAAGAGGTTGGTTTGACGGGTCCTGGTGGTTCGGCTGGTACGAACCACCCATGTGGAATTTGTGGTCGTACTTTTGATACTAATAACGGTCTTGGTCAGCATTTAAAGAGAGCCCATCCTGTTGAACGGGATACTGCTTTGTTGGCTAGGGCAGAGGAAGGTCGTAATAAACAATGGTCGGACGAGGAGCTGGTGCTTCTGGCAGATTTGGAATTGAATCTTAAGAGAGCAGGTCCTGCCTCCCATATAAATATGGCTTTACATCGTGATTTCCCGACCAGAAGCTCGAATCAGATCCAGCAAATGAGGAATACTGCTAGGTATAAGAGAGTCTACGAGGCCGCAGCCCTGCGTGCGCAGTCTTTACCGTGCTCTGCGCCGGGAAATGTGGGCCTTGCTCTGATGGATGATGATGGTGGCTCCGCCTCATGTGACTTGTCTGGTCCCCTGGATGCGCCCTGCTCGGCTGGGCCTGCTGTGGCTCCGTTTGATACGTATCCGGTTTCTCATATTGAATACACTGTTTCCACTCCTGTAAATGATGACGTCCCTACGGACGTTGGTCGGTCTTCTTCTGTTGTTAGTGAGAGTGATGATGGAGGAACCCGGGGACTTGTCTGGTTTTGTTGGTGATTCTGATTTTATTAGTGATTTTTTATCTCCCTTCTATAACATTCCGGTATGTGAGCCATATCGGCCACATTTTACTACTCTCTTGTTTACTACTCTCTTGACACTCTTGTTCGCAGTGCGAACGGAGTCTATGGTTTTAATTTTTTTACATGAGGTTGGGGATCTGCTTTTAAAATTGTTCAATTTGAATAACATACATTATGAAGATGACGGGGGTTGTTCTTTTGACAACCTTCGGGATTTTGATTTCAGTCGTAATTCGGAGTTAGGTCGTGACAGTTCTGTCCACTTATCCTCTAGATCCAGGAGGCGCGCTGAATTTAACAAATTTCAGTTTCTGTTTAGGAAGAACAGAAATCTTGCTATACGTCAACTCCTGGATGGAGAGTGCCAAGCAGATAAATTGGATCCCCAGGTGGTCTCTGATTTCTGGCGTGGGATCTTTTGTGATCCTACGTCATTTAATGGGATATCCTTGAACACACACCACTCTGAATACTCTGAGCTGTTTAGGTTTATTACTATGGAGGAGGTAAATCACTCGTTGCCCCATCCTGGTAGGGCGCCTGGGCCTGATACCATCACTGCCCATAAACTTTTAGCAATCCCTAAGGCTCTTTTATTGAAGTTTTTGAATTGTTTTGTTCTTGCGCGCCGTCTTCCTTCTTTTCTCATAAGTGCCCGTACCATTCTTCTCCCGAAAAAAGCTGAGTCTCAACAGACGGGCGATCTTCGCCCACTTGCAATGAGTAGTACATTGTGTCGGGTTTTTCATAAAATCTTAGCTGTGAGAATGGAAGGGTACAATGATTACATTAACCAAAGAGGATTACGTAAATTCGATGGTCTCGGAGAGGCGGTGTTCAACTTGGATTTTCTGATTAAACATGCCAGGCGGAAGTGCAGGTCGATTAATATAGCCTTTTTGGATATCAGTAAGGATTTTGATTCCGTTAATTGGGATTATCTGTATGAGGCCTTGCGCTGGAACGGAAGGGTGTTCTCCTTGATTTTATAAATTACCTCTTCCAGTTCTATTTTAATGCTGACACCCATATTATGTGGAAGGGATGCACCCTTGTGCGTTTAGTTCCGAATCGGGGGTGAGGCAGGGGGATCCTCTGTCTCCCCTCCTTTTCAATATAGTCATGGAATACCTTCTTACTCGGCTCGATGATCGAATGGGCTATTCGGTGTCTGATGATGACCTTGTTAACCATTCTGCATACGCAGACGACCTTGTTCTGATATCGTCGTCAGTACCGGGCATTAAAAGGCTATTTGACACTTTTATCACTGCTGCTGGTTCAGCGGGTTTTTCTTTAAATTTTTCTAAGTGTCGCATTCTGTCGTTGAAGACTATCCCTGGTCTCAAGAAAGTTCTCCCGTTTGATCCGGGCCTTGTTATACAAGATCATCTTATTAAGCCTGTTACCGATGATAACCATGTTAAATATTTGAGACTGAACATCTGTCCGAACGGTGTAGTAGTACCTGATTTGGTTACTTTGAGTTACTTTGGTTACTTTGGTTACTTGGACACTTTGAGACGCGGCCCTCTTAAACCCCAACAACGTTTGTTTATTTTAAAGTCTGCTGTTTTACCTCGTATATCTTTTTATTTGCCCTTTTACAATTAAATACCTACATATTTTAGATAAATCAGATTTTTTATCCGACAGATATTACATCTTCCAAAGGACTCTCCTAATGCATATTTTTATGCTTCTGTGGCTGATGGGGACCTTGGTCTCTTTGATTTTAGGTGCAGGGCTCCAATACTTAGGCTGAGACGTCTGTCCTCATTTTTTGTGAACTCTGCCTCGGGACTCTGCCTTTGTATGACTTTGTTAGTTCTGAGATGGAGGCGGCCAGGAAGCATCTTTCCATCTTTAATAATAGTGCTGTCCTGAATGTCAATGACGCCAAAGCTATGTGGCGTAGCAAACTTTACATGTGGAATGATGGTCGGGATTTGGCCCCGTCCGGTCGGGTGCGGGGTCAGAATTCTTGGCTTTACCGTCCTACTAAGGTTCTTAAGCGGCTATGATTTCGTACAGTTTGACAAACTTCGTATAAACGCCCTTCCTACAAAAGTGCGTATGACGCGTGGTGGTCGCGGGGATAAACATTGTAAGAATGGATGTCAGTCTACGGAGACATTTCACCATGTTGTACAGAGCTGCCCGGCCACCCATGGCCTACGAATTAAGCGTCATGATGCAGTTGTTAAATTTGTGGCAAGTAGGAATTTAAATCACGGCCGCAATGTCATCATGGAACCCCACATTAAGACTTTGAGGAAGCCCGACCTTTTGGTCATTGAAGATCAATTAGCTTATGTAATTGATGTGCAAATAGTCAGTAATGACGACCGTAATCTAAATAAGTACAATAACAACAAGGTCAATTACTACTCCGCAATACCGAGGTTGGATTTACTTATTAAGGAGGCCTACGCTGTAAACGAGGTTCTTTTTGGGGCCATTACAATTTCTTATAAGGGCCTTCTGTCAGACAAATCAGTAGAGTTTATAACAAGGGAAAATATTTTGAACAAATCTGATTTAAAGTTTTTACAAAATAAAGCTATGTTAGGGAGTCTTTTATGCTTTAAAGCCTTTTATAAAGGCACTTGAGTTTTCCCTGTTTGTGCATTTTTACCATCTTGCGTACAAGTGCAATATTTTATATATATATATATATATATATATATATATATATATATATATATATAACTATATATATATAGTTGTAACTATATATATATAGTTGAACTATATAACTATATATATATAGTTAGCAACATATATATATATATATATATATATATATATATATATATATATATCTTTTATCTGCTTTTATTGTATGACTTGTTACGCCCGTCGTGGCACGTACATGTACTTTTATCTTACTGTAACTTTTATATTGTCAATTTTATTTGTTGTTTTGTTGTTGTGTATATGTACTGTACGTTATGTAAGTGGTGCTGCACCATGTTCGGGGTTTCCCTAAGTCTGTATTCTTTGTGGTACATAATAAAGATATTGATAGCCTGTAATTATGTGTAAGCAAATATAATATAGCGTACGGTGGCCTAGCCTCTCTCACTCTAAAGGGACATGACCGTCCTCGTGAGGTTAGGGGCCTGCCTGTAATTATGTGCAGGCAGGTTATTTGTGCAGGCTATTATAACCATAATTACATATTATAATAGCCTGTAATTATGTGTAAGCGAATATAATATAGCGTACGGTGGCCTAGCCTCCCTCACTCTTTGGGGTTGGCAGCCCCATCGCCCACACATTGAGGTCGCCACAGAACTAGGTAGAACAGGAAATGGCGCTGCCGAGCATCTCGTGGGGCTCGATCTCCGGGAGAGGTTAACGAACCCTCGCCACTCGTCGCTACTGGTGGGGCCTTGTGCCCCTGGTGTCCCCGGAGTTTCTCTTCTTTTGGTCTAGGTGTACACAAGCGGTCCGCCCACCCTATTCTTTTTCATGAAGAGGCCGCTTCGGCTCTGGGTGTACGTCCTAGGAAGGACAGGTGGGCTCAGGAAGAAGTCTTACGCATGGCGCGCCTTGAGGCTCGGGCTGTTTTGGACGGGGTGAGCTCGTTGAACTCTTTTTTGTGTGGTAAGATTCCTGATAGGACCATTGAGTCCATCCAAGGGAAGAGGAGGCTGCAAAGCTATAAGGATCATGTGGAGAGGTTTATTAGCGTGTTCCGACAAGGCCGGGCCCCTTGTGACTCTCCGGATCCCCCGTCGCTCATGTTCCCCCCTCCCCTAGAGGTGATGAGGAGATTTCGGGCCCGGGTGTGGCTGCTGCGGGCATCCCCCTTGTAACACACAGGAGTTTTCTTCCTCCTCCAACTAGGTTCCCCTCCAGTTCTTAGTAGAAATGTCTCTGGGCTGCATGATGACTCTTTGGGATCTCCTCCTTTTTTGATCCCCCAACTGACCATTGAGGACTACGTTAGAATTTTAAACTCTGATATTAGTTTTGGCCCTTTTCTGTGGGAGAGTGAGTCCCTATTGGACGATGCCCTTCTGTGTCTTCAGAGCGGCAGGGATAGGTCAATTTCCAATTGTTTATCTTTTCTGAGCACTCTTTACACGCCAAAGATCCCTCGCGAAAGGTCCGGTCCTCGTGTCGGTCCCCCGAAAAAATTGTCCAGGAGAAAGCTTCGGAGGGAGTCGTACTTTAAATTACAGTCTGTGTACAAGAGGTCGCGTAGCGCGGCGGCAGAACAAATCTTTAATAATAATTCTTACAATGAGTCGTTAGGTCCGGAGGGGGTGTTTCCCTTTTGGGAGCATCTCCTCACCGATACAAGTGGGTCTTTTTCTTCTTTCCCATTTTTTACACAAAGTCAGCTTCCTAATATAAAACAGAGCCCTGATATCTTGCAGTCTTTTGTCATGCCGCACGAAATCCGTTCGGTCAGGCTCCGTGCTCGCACGGCGGTCGGGCCGGACGGGCTTTCTATCAGAGTTTTACAGTCTTTTTCTAGTCGTATTCTTTGTAAACTCTTTACCCACTGTCTTTTGGCCGGTTGGGTTCCTCTGTCAATATTAGTTTCAAAAACCATTGTCTTACCCAAATGTCTAGGTGCTTCTTCTCCGTCTGAGCTTAGGCCCATCTCGATCTCCAATAATCTTTTAAGACTGATGCACAAGGTTCTTGCGAGCCGGTTGGCGAAGGTTTTGTCCTTCAGTCCCTATCAGTTCGGGTTTCTTAAATCCGATGGGATTGGTGAGGGGGTCAAGCTTCTTGAGACCAAAATTTTTGATACAAGTTAACACCAAGTTCTGTCCGCTTGCCGCTGTTTTTTTCTTGACCTTAACAAAGCGTTTGACTCATGTTTCTCACGCTGCGCTCCTCCAGGTTTTTTCTCAGTTAAAATTTTCCGCCAGTTATGTTATCAATTATTTAAAGTTTTTGTTATGAAAATGTCCGAAAACCCATTTGCTGTTTTAAGGGGATTGTGTAGTGTCGCAGGGACCATCCGCCCTTGTTGAAGGGGGTTCGTCAAGGCGACCACTCTTTCAGCCTCTTAAACGCTGTCTTGCGGTGTTTTGCTCACTGCCCTCCGGTTGCTATCCCCCCCGCCCCGGGTTGGGCTGTTCCCTCCCCGGGCAGGCGGTCTTTCACACTATTAGCCTACGCTGATGACACTTGTCACTCCTGGCGGAATGCGCCTGAGTTGTGGCCCAGGAGTGTTTTGGACACGGTGGTTGAGTGCCTTTGCCCGCATCGGTGGGTTTGTCGGTTAATCCGGGAATGTCGTAGTTTCTGATGACCTGGCTGGCTGACACGCCGACACAAAAAGAGAGTCATTTATGACAAAAGGTCAAACCTTTTCCATCAGATAACACAGATGTATTCCGTCATTGGACGTGACAGACAAAATTTTAAAAAAATAAATACCTGGGGGAGTTTCTTTTTCGCCCCGGGGGTTCAGGTCATTTACTGCCCAGCCCGGGACTGCGGCGAGATTTTTTGGTGCCCTTTGATAAAAAGCAACACGCTAATAACCCCCCCATACAACGTCTTTACATCTTAAAATGTGACGCCTGCCTCCTGCCGAAGTTTTTAGCATCAGATGGATTTTGCCGGACCCCATATAGAGCGTTTTGACGAGTAAATGTGGATCAGTCTGGCAGGTTCAGGAAGTTCGTATCGGGCTAGTATTA
>JAWZYV010018193.1:0-29455 GCA_038373885.1 Cheiracanthium punctorium
TTTCAAACAATCATCTGACATTCATTACAACGAGCACTAGCACTGACTTTTGCCTCTACATCTTATTTCACCGTTTTCCACTTAAATTTGTAATTTGTACCTGGTTTTCTAATTCTAGATTTCGATATGCTGGGATTAAGACCTGTTCTCCCACCCTTACCGAACAGTATGGATACCTCATCTGTGAAACTGTGCCACCATTAAAAATGGCTAACTGTTTCGGAATAAGAACTCATCGTCCATCGGCTGTGAAGTTAACTATAATTAAGTGCGGGTTGTTTCTACTAAAATAATTAATTGCTAATAACTGTTTATTGAGTGTTACTCCTTTTTACTTCCTTGTACGTAGTATAAGGAAGTAATGTGATCCCGAAAAATTTTGGGGGCCAAATTTCGACAAAAAAACCGATTTTGACTACCTCTAAATTTAATTTAAAAATTTTTTTCGATGCATCTCATCGTAGGTTAGCATGCACGATCCAATTAACGCGTCTGCAACTCATTTTGACCAGCGGCGAGTCTACTGTGGCCAGTTTTTCCATGCCGTCTGTACGTACGTACGTATGTATGTAACTCGCATATCTCAAAAACTATTGGTCGTAGAATGTTGAGATTTGATATTTAGGATTGTTCTATGATCTAGTTGTGCACCTCCCCTTTTGGTGGCACTCGAATGGATAGTTCATGTACAGGACCGCCCAAAAGATTCGAAATACATTACGCTCTATGGGCCGAAATTCATTAAACTCGCCTAACTCAAAAGCTATTAGGCGTAGAATGTCGAAACTTCATATTTTGGATAGTTGTAACATCGAGTAGTGCACCTCCCCTTTTGGTTCCATTCGACTGGATAGTTTATCTACAGGACTGCCCAAAACATTCGAAATACATTACGCTCAATGGGTCGAAATTCATTAAACTCGCATATCTCAAAAACTGTTAGGCGTACAATGTTGAAACTTTATATTTAGGATTGTTGTAACATCTAGTTGTGCACCTCCCCTTTCGGTTCCGTTCGACTGAATAGTTTATGTACAGGACCGCCCAAAAGATTCGAAATACATTACGCTGCTCTAAGGGCCGAAATTCATCAAAGCGTTTTTTAGAGGTATTGGGCTATTTCAAACGACTCAGAAGTAATATAGGCTGTAAAGAGTTAGAAAATGAATTTCTCTATTAAAAAAAGTGTTTTTATCATTTATAGTTCTGCTACAGGAACACTCAAAAGATTTCCAATACATTACGGTCAATGGCAATTTTAGGGGCATTCATAATACCGTCCTACCACATAAGTTAGGTAATGGTCCGACCACGGTCACGTGCCTCCTTCAAGAACTATGCCAAAAGTCGCCAAGCTTGGCGACTTTTGGGGTACGTGTGTGCATATTTAACTTTCAAATCTCAAAAACTATTATGAAATTTCATATATAAGAATGTTGTAACATCTAGTTGTGCATCTCGATTTTTGGTTCCAATCTACTGGAGAGTTTATTTACAGGACCACCGGAAAGAATTTCAGTACTTTAATGTCTATGGACATTTTCAATATAATACTACTGTAGATAGTCATTGTTTGCTACATGCCCAAAATCTCGCCGTCTGTCCTCGACCTTGGCGAGTTTTGGCGAAATATCGCCAAATTTGGCGATAGTCAGTCATTTGGTCCATGCCCAAAGTGTCGCCATTTGTCATCGTTCTTGGCTAGTTTTGGCGAAATATCGCCAAATTTGGCGATAATCTGTCATTGTTTGGTTCATGCTTAAAATCTCGCCAAATGTCGTCGACATTGACGAGTTTCGCCGAAATATCGCCAAATTTGACGCCAAAAGTTATTTCGTATTTTGTATAACTCTAAAACTAACCCGTAGATTTTTTAACTTTTGTATTTAGAACTATTGTAATATCTAACTGTTTTCAATATCTTTTTTGACAGCAATCGACTGAGAATTTATTTACAGGGTGAGCCAAATGACTTTGAATACATTGAGGTGTATGGATGCATTCAATTCATTGAAAGTCTGTGGTGAATGACTAACAGACACTTCGGCTATCCCCAAAATCTCGCTGACTATCTCAAGTTTGTCGGCTTTTGGTGAAATATCGCCAAATAAAGTGTCAGAAGGAAATCTTTCAAATTGAACTCAGCTTGGCGATATCGAAATATTTGGCTGGAAATCGCTAAACCTTACTATTATTGATATTTTATCTCTTTCAAACAAATAAGTTTAGAGGAAGTGCGTCGAAAATATTTTTGATCAAATGGACGTGCAAGGAAGTCATGTGTTGGACACATCAGATTTTTTACTTCCTTGTACGTAGTATAAGGAAGTAATGTGATCCCGAAAAATTTTGGGGGCCAAATTTCGACAAAAAATCCGATTTTGACTACCTCTAAATTTAATTTTAAGAATTTTTTCGATGCATCTCATCGTAGGCTAGCATGCACGATCATATTAACGCGTCTGAAACTCATTTTGACCAGAGGCGAGTTTATTGTGGTCAGTTTTTCCATGCCGTCTGTACGTACGTACGTACGTATGTATGTAACTCGCATATCTCAAAAACTATGGGTCGTAGAATGTTGAGATTTGGTATTCAGGATTGTTCTATGATCTAGTTGTGCACCTCCCCTTTTGGTCGCAATCGAATGAATAGTTTATGTACAGGACCGCACAAAAGATTCGAAATACATTACGCTCTATGGGCCGAAAATCATTAAACTCGCATATCTCAAAAACTATTAGGCGTAGAATGTCGAAACTTCATATTTTGGATAGTTGTAACATCTAGTTGTGCACCTCCCCTTTTGGTTCCATTCGATTGGATAGTTTATCTACAGGACCGCCCAAAACATTCGAAATACATTACGCTCAATGGGCCGAAATTCATTAAACTAGCATATCTCAAAAACTATGAGGCGTAGAATGTTGAAACGTTATATTTAGGATTGTTGTTACATCTAGTTGTGCACCTCCCCTTTCGGTTCCATTCGACTGGATAGTTTATCTACAGAACCGCCTAAAAGATTCGAAATACATTACGCTCTATGGGCCGAAATTCATCAAAGCGTTTTTTAGAGGTATTGGGCTATTTCAAACGACTCAGAATTGATATATGCTGTAAAGAGTTAGAAAATGAATTTCTCCATTAAAAAAAGTGTCTTTATCATTTACAGTTCTGCTACAGGAACACTCAAAAGATTTCCAATACATTACGGTCAATGGCAATTTTAGGAGATTCATCCATTTCAAGCACAATACCGTTCTACCACATAAGTTAGGTAATGGTCCGACCACGGTCACGTGCCTCCCACAAGAACTATGCCAAAAGTCGCCAAGCTTGGCAACTTTTTTGTGTACGTGTGTGCATATTTAACTCTCGAATCTCAAAAACTATTATGAAATTTCATATATAAGATTGTTGTAACATCTAGTTGTGCATCTCGATTTTTGGTTAAAATCTACTGGTGAGTTTATTTACAGGACCACCGAAAAGAATTTCAGTACTTTAATGTCTATGGACATCTTCAATATAATACAGTTGTAGACAGTCATTGTTTGGTACATGCCCAAAATCTCGCCGTCTGTCTTCGACCTTGGCGAGTTTTGCCGAAATGTCGCCAAATTTGGCGATAGTCAGTCATTTGGTCCATGCCCAAAGTATCGCCATTTGTCATTGTTTTTGGCGAGTTTTGGCGAAATATCGCCAAATTTGGCGATAATCTGTCATTGTTGGTCCATGCTTAATATCTCGCCAAATGTCGTCGACATTGACGAGTTTCGCCGAAATATCGCCAAATTTGGCGCCAATCAAAAAACCCGTAGAATTTTGAACTTTTGTATTTAGAACTATATTATAATATCTAACGGTTTTCAATATCTTTTTTGACAGCAATCGACTGGGAATTTATTTACAGGGTGAGACAAATGACTTTAAATACATTAAGGTGTATGGATGCATTCAATTCATTGAAAGTCTGTGGTCAATGACTACTTTGGCTATCCCCAAAATCTCGCAAACTATTTCAAGTTTGTCGGCTTTTGGTGAAATATCGCCAAATAAAGTGTCATTAAGAAATCTTTCAAATTGAACTCAGCTTGGCGATATCGAAATGTTTGGCTAGAAATCGCTATATCTTACTATTATTGATATTTTATATCTTTCAAACAAATAAGTTTAGAGGAAGTGCGTAAAAAACATTTTTGATTTAATAGACGTGCAAGGAAGTCATGTGTTGGACACATCAGATTTTTTAATTCATAGACTCCCGTTGTTGACCTATTGCTATGCAGTGTAATATGGAGATCTCTTATTTATGCCGCTAACGTAAAAAGTGACAGGATTTTGGTGACCTTTAGGAATTTTGGATGTATTAAAACATTATTTATGCCAGGCTCCTCCACCCCTACACCTGGCCCTTTTCCTCTCCTTTCAATTGAATCGAAAGTTGGTGTCCAAAAAATTTTTTTTCCGGTCACGAAATTCTGTTTCTTAATCATTTTAACAATCAATAACCACGTGGTGAGTTCCCTCCCTAATTTAAATACCCCCATCCCCATCATACCATAAATATTCATCGATTGAGTATTCATTTACCTCATTTTTAATATTCAGGCTGCGTCATAAGGCTGCATACAAGTGAGTGAAAACGGTGGCTATGGCAAACGGGTTCACCTTCCTGTAAATGAGGAAGAATAGAGTCCATCTGCGTGAAGACTTATGACTCACCCTGCCATTTTATTCTTTTTCCAAAACAAATATTCGCTAATTTATGTATCAAAAACTTTTTGGCTATGGCATTTTTTACCCTTATCATTCCACCCCAAGCTTAATCTGAAAACCAGTGACGATCAAAAGATAGAATTTTGACGAAATTTAAGAGTTTTGGCTGTATTAAAAAGTTTTTTATGCCAGGATCCTCCACCCTTACACCTAGAACCTTTTCCTCTCCTTTCACTTTAATAGAAAGTTTCTGTCTAACTGCAATTCTTATTTTTCTTTTTCTCTTAGTCAACCCTGTGAATCCATTGTTTTAAGAACCCATAAATACGTTGTTAGATCACTCCTTAATTTGTATGCCCCCCAACCCCTAACATATTATGAATGTTTCCTCATCGACTAAGTATTCATTTACCTCATTTTCATTATACAGGGTAAGTCATGCGAGTCTCCAAACAAACATTGAAAACGGCAACCGTCCTAACCTGGTTTATCTTCATGAAAACTAAATATAATAATGATCCATTTGTATAAAGACTCGTGACTCAACCTGCAGTTGTATTTTATTCTTACCAAAACAAAATTTATTTACTAAAAACTTTTTAATTTAGACTTTTTTAAACTCCCTCATTCTACTCTTCTGAAAAAAAAAATCTGTTTATTTTCAACCGATCCCTTTTTGCTTTGTTCTTGTGTTCTTTAACTTAAAAAAACGAAAATAAACAACAACAGTGAATCGAACATATTTATTGCGTGACGTTATGCGCGTGTACAATAAATTCAAAAAAAATCTACACGCGTAATCGAAGCTAGAGGAATAAGCATTCCATTACAGTAATAACACGTGTGTAATGTGCCACACCAGTTTAAAATGAACTGTTATTAACACATTTTCTGTTTAATTCAACCCCTCTCTTTTACACCCAAAAAAGAAAGTTGTTAACTGGAACGATATGTAAATACACTTTGTATGATCAAGAAACACACTCAATACCTCGGGAGAAAAACGACTGAGACGAAGGCATGTACACTTTATTTCTAAAAACAGTTAATACATCAGAAAAAAACACTGATACAGCACCATTCAGAATCGGACTCAACTGGTCAGCCAGCGACTTCCGTCTGAAGCGTGTTTTACAAATACTACTCCCATTAAACACTTTTTATCTAGAAGAATCGAAAGTTTTCGGCCGATGGAATTGTGCCGACAGCATCTCGAAAACATGACCCACAATCCCCCTTTCCACCCCTTTTATCCAACTCTGTAACCTACTGAATGGGAAGGCACCGTGGATACAACGATGGGACAAAAGACCGAAAGCAAAAGGGCGTTTGATAGGAAGGACTCCTTCATTTAAGACAGAATTTGGAATTAGGCCTAATTTATCGCAAGACTCGTACCGTTATCGGGAAATGCACTCCGGAACTCCCTAGACCAAAGCAAGCCTCGATGATCTCCAGCTGTATTATTTATGTCGACACGCAGGACCCTGAAAGGTCTCACCCACCAGGAGAAGCAGGGAAGGAAAGCAGCCATATGTCTATCGCAGGAAGAAGCAGGACACCAGTTTGGCACACTGAACGGACACCATGGGAAGAGCCACCTCACACAAGAACCCACCACCTTTGCCTAGCACTACTGTGTGTACTTCAGAACAAATAGGCCGCTGTTCGTTTACTATTGTCAAACTATTGCGCAACGGTTGTTGGGAGCGCCTACCTATTGTTACGTACTGCCGAGCCATTGCTAAATACTGAGCTCTATTGCCAGCCTGTTTTACTGGGCGATTGAATACGATGTGAACATACAGCAGTCTTAAGGGAAAACTATTGCACTATCGAAGTAACTATCGTGTATCAACGATTATAAACTATTGACTCAACTATTGCATCTATTGTTTACAAACTATTGAAACAACTATTGCATCAACTATTATAAACTATTGACCAAACTATTGAAACAACTATTGTATCAACTATTGTAACAACTATTGTATTGAATGTTAAATTTAGACTGAAAGCCAAAAGTTATGCAGTGTTTGGATTCCTTGAGAATTAAAATTTTGATATTTACAGAAAAGGCAGGAATCCATTTTATACGAAAATTAAATTTTGATATTTACAGAAAAGGAGGAAATTCATTTTATAGAAAAATGAAACTGGGACGATTCTAGCTCGCAAATGGATAGCTAAAATTATGTTATCTGACAGACCCAATCATAATTTTATGTTTTAAATCGAACAAAATGTAAATATTCCGATAATAAAAATGGCCCATTTCTGAGTATTTTCAGTTCATTTACTCAACTATATATAATTGAAATAACTAACGTAAACTTTTAAAATAGTAATACATTTTTAATTTTGTATACAAACAAGTTTATTTATTTAATTATTTAATTTAATTTAATTTTTTTTTGTTGTAAATGTCTTTTATAGAAAAAGTTTCTTTCGTATATTTTAATACATCAACCTCTGAATTCTGCAAGCTAGATTCCTCTCAGTTCCATTGCAAATAATCATAATATAATATAATATATAATAATACAATATACAAGAATATATAATACAATAAAAATAATCATAAATTACACTAATTAAAATTTAGAAAAATTTAGAAGCCTAATATATTTTATGCCAAACAAAGTACTTTGAAAAGAATTCAGAAATAATTTTGTTAGAAACCAAAATCGGCTTATAATCGGTTTCTGTCAAACATATTATGACAGGACCATTAACAAAAAATAAATAAAATTATACCTTTCTCCAGCAAAACGAAGAAGAATTTTTTCTTAGTCATCTGGAGATGTCAGTCACTCACTATCCTAACATCAACACCCCCCCCCTCCCAACTAGCAACGATCGACCTCAGGCTAAAACCCCTTGGCTCCTAATCATAATGATTCCACTTAAGTTAATGTCCTGTAATCCTATAGCACTATTACCCCCCCCCCCTACTTATGCCAAACCTAATTTGCAGAAAACTACTAATGAGTCAAAACACTCGGTTTCTACTACTGTACCACCCAAACTGATTTTCCATTAATTCTAATAGTAATCCTAATCCCTAAATACCATCCGTCCAAGCCTAAAATCATATCGCGAACCTAACATTGTACAAATACGAAGCAGCCTAGAGTAAAACAATAGCTTAATCCTTATATCCCCTTACTTGATGCCTTACCTCGAATAGTACTTGGTACTCTCCCCCTCTACTATCTACAACTTGTTTTTGCCTAAATTAAGTACCATGAAACTTAATCTTTACTGATACCATTAAGCTTAGGGCCTTAGCCCGAAATAATATCATTAAAACTAATATTTTTTAAAACCAGTTTTCCTACACTACAGTCTTAATATCACAAACCCCCCGACCACCACATTTCAACCTTTCCTTCAAATAATTTCATCATCAAAGTGAGCTAGCACTGAGAATTAAAATCCACCACAGACGTGAAATTCAAACTATTACGACACAAAGTCTATTATACCAATCCTTCTCCTCCCCCCATACCTAGAAAAAAATCTCAATTCCAGTATCTCCGAAACTTTTATAAAAAGTATTAAATGATCTACTTTTCTCAAACGTTTTAACCATATCGTGTTGAAACTACTGATTGAACCAACAACCCCTTTTGGGACAATTTATGTTAATAAGACCAGTTTTCGACCTAAAGTTCTGACTCATTTCAATCACAAAACAGCCACTGGGCTAAACTATTGAAAATGAACCTGAATAGAAATTTCCCCAGCCCACACGACTTTATCCAAACGAACCCCCTAACTGAAATTCCCCTCCCCCCTTTCCCGCGTAATTCCACTAAAAGATATAAAACTCGTCCTCTGTGAAACAGAGCACAGAGACGGAGCGAGGAACCTTCCTGCGACGGAAAAGGCTCCGAAACCAGCGGCCAATCCGGCAACAACCCTTACCCTCCTTCCCGACGACCCGCGAGCCCACACCCTCCTCAGCGGCACCAGCAGAACCCGATCCCTCCCCATCCGAAACAAATCCCCACACCTCCTGCTCTTCCTGAGCAACAACGGTGTCCACGAGACTCTCCAACACCTCGACGACTTCCCGCTCCAAAAACCCGCTCCCACCACCACCTTCAGCGACTCCTACCTCCGAGTCCGATCCCTCACCGATACCGTCCCAGACAGCCCACGAGCCAGATCCCTCACCTGCATCCTCATCCGAGACAAACGCCCCCCACGCCTCCTCTACTTCCCGGGCCACGACCCTATCCACTAGAATATCCAACAACTCACCGACCTCCCATTCCAAACAGCCGTCCTCACTACCTGCACCCGAGCCCGATCCCTCACTGACAGCGTCCCAGAAGGCCCACGAGCCCGATCCCTCACTGACAGCGTCCCAGTACTCCGATCCCGATCCCTCACCGACAGCGTCCCAGTACTCCGAGCCCGATCCTTCGCTGGCAGCGTCCCAGAAGGCCCACGAGCCCGATCCCTCACCTGCATCCTCATCCGAGACAGACGCCCCCCACGCCTCCTCCACTTCCCGGGCTACCACCCTATCCACTAAAATATCCAACAAAGCGCCCACCTCCCGCTCCACAACCTCCTCAACTTCCGGCACCACAACGATATCCTCCTCAACAGCAGTGAGCACTGGCGACCTCCGGCGACCACCATTCTTCTTCCTGCAAGAAAGAAATTAAGAGATTCAATAAATCGCTGTGACTTTGTCAGACATGTCCTGCAATAAAATAGAAATGAAACCTTGAAATAAACGCGTTATAAGCATAGAGGAGGAATAGAGAGAGAGTCCTAGGGATGGACGCGAGACAGTCAATTGGCGTCTCGCATCTCGTAAAACAGCCTAAAAGCTTTGTCTCGTCTCCCAAAAAAGCTGTAAATCTCTGTCTCGTCTCGCAAAAAATTGTCTCCCGCCCATCCCTAGAGAGTCCCATTGCGTGCTCCAGGGAAAGTTCAAGATAACAGCGTCTCAGAGAAAGAAAATGAACGGATTTGGTTTTTTATCGTCAAGTATTTTGCAAAATGAAGCTTTTCATTTTCCTATAAAGCAAAACGACAGATAGGTTAATAATGAAACTGTTTTTGCAGAATTATTTTCATGAATCATATGCTTGTTTCAGTTTAGGGTTACTATTACTCTCTCCATCCACTCTTCTTCCATGGCTACAAGAAAGAAAATAACGAACGTTGCGACATTAAGTTTACTCCAAAATTGTCACCAAAATGCTTTAAGACTGGAAAAGTCCGCAATAATGCAAACGTTTTCACAAGATTTCATCACCACCATCCAGGCAGTGTATCTGGGTTGCTTGTCGACTGAATGTCAATGGCTGCTATAATCCACAAGTACCAAAAGACCTACATTTAAAATACTACATAAGGCAAACCAACAAAATATAGGAGAAATTAAAACAATCTTTCTATATGAAGGGAGATTTATAGAATGCACGCATTAGAAAATCTATACATTTGCTAATAATCGCAATGGTAAACTTTCATTGAGAATCGTCTACCAAGCTCGCATATACGTGGCTATCACTACACACTGAATTTCTCGACATCATCAAACTTTGTGATAAGTCGCACCTCCTTCGCAAAATATTACAAAATATAAGTCATTAAGTTAGCGTATATCACTATTACTACTGTATAGTTATATTACTAGAAAGATATACCACAAGCCCACTGACTTCTGTGGTATATTTTGCAATAAGTTTTCGGTACGATAAACAAGCCTTTATACTAGAAAAATTCCTACAAGTTTAAAATATATAATTTAAAAAAAGTCATTTATAAAAGACGCAATATTTTGGCTAGATTCTATAAAGAGAGCCAAGCATGCACGGTTATAACATATCTGTTTTCTAGTTTATTCAAAATGTATCCCGTCACAAAATAATTTTAGAATTGATTAAATCTGAGTAAAGGATAAACAGGAAAATCATTTCCTTTTTATCCGATGCTTACAAGAATATCACAGAATGTAGTACTTTAACTAGTTCGACGATTTTGTTTGGCGGCCACTTTTGAAATTCATGCCAAATTACGTGATGGACTTAAAAAATAACAATTTAAAGTTTATTTATTCATATTTACAAATTATAAAACATCCCGAAAACTGATTGGGCGATAGATCCATTTTTGGTAACTTTTATTGCTTACGATATAGTATGCACTTAACCCATTTATGCCTAGTGTCCCTTTTTTGGGACGGCATTATCGCTATTAGTCGGAAACGTTATTTATTTTTCCTGGCCTTTATTCACGAGTATTGAACCTCAACTCCACAAAATATTTTAACATTACGAAGTAGAATGTAGACATTTCAATTTTTATGCATATAGATTTTAAAAGAAATCACCCCTTGTTCAAGAAGTTGACATCAGAAATTTATCTATTATTCCAGGTATTAGCAAAAACCGAAGAAAGTCGCAAAAATATCTGGGCACAAATGGGTTAACATCATTACGACAACCTTCTTCAAGATTTGGGGAAATGTTTCTGCTCAGTTGAATGATTACACAGGGAACTATCCCTTTTGGTAAATACTTTGATAGAAAAAGGAAAGAAAACTACAAAAGTTTGAAAGCATAAACATCACATTCATTGCCACATTCTGGATAAATAGAAATATCAAGAGAAATTTATTGCCGGTATCATTTCATCTCAGCTTTTTTTATCGATGCATTTTGATATATGACAAAACGCTCAGTAAAAGGAATGTAGAATGAAGTTTATTACTTACGTTTTGCCAAAACCGGAAAATAAAGCCATTAAAGTAGCAGTTTTAGATAGTTGCCGAGTATCACAGCGAATTTGCGTTTAATGAATCCAACAGCGTCGATTAAACCACACAGTCAATGGCTAACTGTTAAAATAAGAGTTGCCACCGGAAGAAAAGAATTTGATATTCAACAATGGAAACGTAACTATTTTATTGCAGTTGGCGAAGTTGAAGGTTGGGTGAGCCAATGGTGCAAAATGCAGTGGGTGGTGCAAAATACAGGATGCCGCCCATTGGGTGACTCTTTGGCAGCATGTTTCGCACATGACGCCAAGTTATGTCATCGACGTAGATAAAACTACGATAATTACTTAAAATTATTATGAAGTATATAATTATTTTTATTAAAGAGAAATTTCATTTTTCTTGATAACCGCCTTGGTGCTTTATCGCATATCTATTTGATAGTTGACTATGATCTGCGCCAAACCTAGAGAGAACCGCGGAATCTATTTCTGTCAGGATATTTGTACCATACAAAGTTATTTTCAGCCAATCTGCATCTGAGAATTCGCGATTTAAGCGTAATTATTGCGTTATGATCGCATAATTTTTGCGTTGCAGCTTTTTGACCTAACTGAATTTCTAAAGCACAGTCGTGACATCAAAATAACGTCGATCTCACTTGCCCGAAAGCATCCCCCACGGCACAAAACCAAACTTAGATCACATAATTGCAGTCAGCTATGTCATGGCTGGACCTGATCACGCGCTCAGTTGTTTTCATCTCATTGTTTCTAAATAGATATCGAAATCAATCTTGCGTCACGTTTGAGATTTCTGCAGAAGATAACACGAGGTACGCACCCAAGATTTTGCTTTTAAGGGTAGCTACCAAGACAGTTGAGCTCAGTTGTAAGTGACCTCGTTTAAAGTGGCAACTGTGCATGCAACTTCGCATAGCGTCAAAATATTCTGAATCACATGCCCAAATGCAGAAGAAGCCTGCTTATACTGTCATTCGGGTACCGACATAAATTGTTATCGGGTCTCTTCCATGAGGTTCAGAGCTCAACTGCCTATTATCAAATAATGACCGTACACCCCGGCGTATAAAACGCATTCGTAAATTTTAGCATATGTCAACCAATTCATTTAACATTTTATATTCTGCATTTTATGTTCGGGGTACAACACGCACGCGAAAAAATGACGTTATTTTTTAAAGTAGAAAGTGCGTGTTATACGCCGAGATATACGGTGCCCGAGACGAACTTTTTTTTATTGAAGAATACTTTCAAAATAATTCGAAACAATATATTTTAGTTCATAAATTTAGTGATGACGATTCTTAATGTTAAAGAAATTTTTACTTTTATTGTTCTACCTTTGTGAAAGTGCGTGTGTGTGGGTGTAGATTAGCCTTTGTAAAATAACACACATAACAAGGTACTTATCTAAATCAGTACGATCGTTTCGACCGAAAAAATATTCGGTCTTCTTCAGCTGACAGAAAAGTCTCGCAGGATAGTGGGAACTGAAAGATGAACAAAACGAAAGCGAACAGCATCTGTTCGCTTTCATTTTATCTTTCAGTTCCCAATATTCTGATTTAGATAAGTACATCGTACTGATTTAGATAAGTAACTTGTTATGCGTGTTATTTTACAATATATATCCTATTTTAACACCAGTTTTTGAGTGTTTTTGTTGTTAGCCTTTATACCTCCTCCACGTTGTTGATCTTTTGATAGGAGGTGGCCCAAAATTTACGTCAAAGATGAAAAAGTGTCAATTTTGTTATTTCGTTTAACTGAGATGTTACTTTTCAAATAGGGTGGATTTTTTTTTTTTTTAGAGAGACTAATATTTTTTCTAAAACTGATTTCACGTACGCCCAATGATCTGGTAGAGAAGAAGAGGTTATTATGGAATAGTCGGAAAATATGGAACAGAGAGTTTTCGGCTATGTTGTAACATGGGAATACCATGAACTACGCTCAAGAAATATTCCCATGTCACAATACAGTGAAAAATGACCGCTTGTTTTTGTCTTACCACTCGCTGCAAAAACAAGATGTGTTTTGTGATTATCTAGAGTTTTTGCAGATAAATTATCAGACATTTTAACCTACTAGTACACACGTGACATGAACATCGATGTTACGCATGATGTACACTAAAAGAATTGTAGTATGTTGTATACTGTTGTTTTTTTTAACTGACAGTCTTTTGTCCATCCGTTTAAAGGTTCATTTTCCCAGATGGCGTGTCGGGTATTATGGAATACTAGGTAATAATGTAACGGATTTCATGCCACCCACTGAAGAACCGGAAAACAAAGACGATGAATGTATTTTCTGTAGTGGAAAATTATTGAAGGATCAAAGAACAGAAATTTGGATTCGATGCTTCAGCTGTTCTTTGTGGGCTCACCTTGACTGTACCGGAGCAGACGAGGAAGATTATGTCTGCGACTTTTGTAAATGGACTTGAACATAAATAAGGTTTTATAGCTAAAAATAACTACGTTTAATGAAGTGTAGTTAGTTTTTTAACGATTTAAACCCAGGGTGCGAATTGACGGGGGGGATGCCGGGGATCGTCCCCGGCTGAAGAAAGTAATATCCCAGGCTGGAGAAATATTAATGGATCCCTGCCAGGGATACTATTTATCCCCTGCAGGAGAAATGTTAATCTGTGTCCCACTCAACAAATTCAACAGTACCTAACGATTTTAACTATTGAGAATAGAAATTTTTCTTTTGTTTACTAGACAAAGGAGCAAGTTACAAGCATGCCTTTAAAATCGATATACACTTGCCTGAGGCCACTTCTCACTCCGTAACTGGGGTCAGGTTTCAAAGGAAGACTGCGAAATGAACGAACAATCACTGCTCTGCCACCAGCCGAATTTCAGGGTAGACGGAGAATCGACATAGGCAGGAATATGTGCATAGAAAATTTCGGGGGTCGACTTTTGTTTGAATTTAAGTCACTATTTAGACATGTTGGCGACTGCATTTGCATCATGTAATACCTAATATATTGTGTGATTGGAGCATTTACACCTTCCTCTTTTTTTTTCTTTCTCAAATGTCCCCTGCTGGAGAATGTTTTCTCTCAAATGTCCCCCCCTGGAGAAAATGTTCAATTCGCACCCTGTTTAAACCATCTATTGGGGCTGAGCACATTTGCGCTCTCAACTGGGTGGAAGGTGCCTTGGTTCAAACTCAAGTCGCAAAAGTCGACCTAGCCATTCCGAGTTTTCCTCCGAAACTTCGGGCAAATAGGGTTAGAACCCCCTAGAAAGTCCCCCAAGGAAGGCAATCCCCCCATCGGCCTAGATTCAATGCGTATCTAAATATCTCATTTCATTAAAACCATCTATTCCATATTGCCCGATTATTTCCTATAAACTTCCATTCGTAACTTGAAAAATAAAATATTTTCTTCTATAACAACAAAATAAATAGTGTTTTTATTAACAAGTGAATTAGTTATAGTATGTACTCATGATGATTCATAAGTTTTTATTCAAAAATCTTTAGAAATGTAAATGGTATTCCATAACATCCTCCTCTCCTCTAATTAGGATGGCCAACATAAATCCTCCAATAACAATTCTGCGAGAAACATATATTTTGTTACCAGAAAAACTAACTATCGTTTGTATAAATTTGTAGATGATACTTTGTAAAAACACTTCTTGGAGTCGGAAAGTGATTCTAAAATCTAGTTTAAATGTACGTTAGTTTTGTTTCGTTGTGTTGTCTATCGGTGGCCGTGTCCTTTTGGATTCCACAGAACAAGGAATTACCCTATTCATGAAAGTTGCATTTTCTTCTCCATGAAATATTCGGAGACACGATCTTCTCTTCTCCATCCTTCCGAAGAATGAAATGAGGTTCGAATGACGGGCATTGGATAAAAAAAAATCCGATTGGTATCTTAATGAAGCGAAAGCAAAGCCTGAAATTGTGATTTGTGTTTTTCTCAACTTTTTAATTGAATGACGTTTGTGTTTCATGGAGGGTGATATGTCATAATTGTTTTAGCCTTATCGGTGTCATTTTCATTAACTATCTAAGTGGAATTATTTCTCTGCATTTTTGAAAATGAACCTTCATATTGAGGCGTTTCCAAAATCTTACCAAAGTAACATATGAGGTAAGATGACGAAAAAATAATTTTTAATACCTCGGCATTTTCGAAGAGGTGATGAAATCGTTTCAATTTTTCAATGAAGCACAAAGTTTCAAAGACGTATTCGTATAAATTTAAGGTTTTTAAATCACTTACTGAATTTAGGAAAAATAAGCTTGAGTTCGTCATCTTACCACACTTTCCCCTGTATGTTTTAGAGTTATGAGTGTTATTTTACAAAGTTTTTAATTTTACCTTTTAACATCAGTTTCTTGCTGAGTATTCTTGTTCTAGAGTAGAAATGGTGAACCTTTTTCTTTATGAGTGTGCCAGTGAAATTAGGATTGGTTACTTTCAGGTGTGCCACATGTTATATTTCTTATTAAAAATCAACTTTAAACTTTTGCTTTCATTTCTAGTTATCGAATTATATTCCCTAACTATAGGGTGTTTAATTATTAATGTTCATTTAATGTGAATTCGATAAAAATTATTCAAAAAATACATTTGTTCAATATTATGATAAGGTAAAATGTCCAGTTTCAGAGTATGCCAGTAAATAAAAGTAACTTAATATGCACATGTGGCACGCCAGTGAAAAACCTGCCGCGTGCCACCTGGTGGCACGCGTGCTATGGGTTTGTCATCACCTTTCTTAAGACTTATATTTGTCAGCAGTTTTTGGATTTTATTTTATTTCAGAGTGTTACAGCAATAAAATACTCCAAAAGTCGTTAGTAAGAATATTTATTGAGTGCAAGAGAATGACAGTTGTGTGTCCACTCACAATGCGAACACTGTTACATAAATAAGAATGTACACAACTACTACAAAAACTTCTCCAATAATAGGAAAGAATAGGACATTCGATACAGTCATGGTATCTTGCATTTTTCAATCTTAAGGGTGTTCTACTTGAAGACTTTTGAACAGCTTTAAAAACAAACTAATGATGTTAAACACTAGAAACAAGTAATAATGCTTCTTTACTATGGACTATGCGCTGTGGACTGACAATCGCAGTAAAGCTGTATGTCTCCATATAACTTTCAGACAGGGGCGTAGCCAGAAATTTTTGATGGGGGGGGGGGTTACGACTACTACAACTCATATATATGTTAAGGTGGGCCGGCTGAATTGGATGAGAATGAGCACTTGAGCAATAAACAGTTCGATTCATTCTCGGTTAAACTAAATTGTATTTACACAAATTAAAATTTACAAAATAAAAATATAAAGTTGGATTGTTGAAGCATCATTTTTAACAAATAAACAAAAATAAAAGAACGTCGTCTTTCCCACGTCGTCTAGCTCACGCAGAGCCGTTTCTCCTCGGTTTGGCGGTTTTTAATCACACTTCCGGTGTCAGTCTTTTGGTGGAGTTGAGTAGTGGAGTTACTCCTTCCTGACATATATGTATACGTGTGTGTGATAAGAACGTATAGTGAAGAATATACATTTTGTATGGCAAAAAATTTCTCATGGGGGGGTTATGACCCCCCTAACTTCCCCCTCCCTTGGCTACGCCCTGCTTTCAGAAAAATCCATAAGCAGAAATATGACCTTCCAACATGGCCAAGGATTGAACCGTTTTGAAATCTCGCGAAATTCTTATGTTTAGCAATTTTTTTCTGACAGTTTCGTAACTGCTACAGATTCATTGCATGTGCCAGTTCGCAGTACAGTTCGTAAAGAGACATTCTAAATTTTTACGAGTCTGTAACACACTTACATTTTTTGAATAGCTGTTCAAAAGTGGCATGGTTTTCAAGTGGAACAGCCTTAAAGCACGACATTTTTGCCAGTTAAAAATAAGTATTAAATTCGATAGAAATGACGTTTTTAATATATTTTAAAAAAAGCTTAAGTGGTACATTTTCATGAGCGAGTGTCCAGTTGCCACAAAGTTTATAGTTGATGCTATTCTGTAATAGAAAATGAGTGAAACAGTGCTATTGCCATGAAATTGAAAAGAAAAGTTTCTTTAAAGATTGCTAATTTAAAGAAATACATCTCAATAAATGGGTTAGTTTTTATCTGGGTTCCCATAACGAAAAAAATACTAAAAATGCCTTATTCAAAAAACCCTGAAAAGGAAAACAGATATACTTTACAATTTACGTTTTCTATGCGAAAAATATATGTAAAGGTTGTTTTTGAGATTTCTACGCTACTGTGTTATGATAAATGTGCACTTTTTTTGTTTTCGAAAATAAACAATAATTCTTTCGGGTACTATTCCATTAGCAAAAACCGCAACGTGTACAACGAATGTACATGGTAGTTTTCAGTGGTAAGTCGGTATCCAAATCCCCTAAATGAGAAGATTATTTACCTATTCTTTTACTAGTTGTTTTAATTACGTTGATGGAGGAAAAAAATCAGCCAATATAGGCCATTGTACCGTGTTTTACGATAGTACCGACACATTATTGTCTCAAATAGGGTAAATGACCAAACCTTAATTACTGTAATTGCTTTTGAAATAATTGGCGCCTTTTCCTTTTGGAATCCTAAAGGATTCTGGCGACCCATCTAAACGGTGCTCATTGAACATGTCCCGCTTGTCCCCTTCTAATCGCGGCCCAGCCGAAACCGTTAATATAAGTACGGCTCAGCTCGGATATTTGCATCCCACTGCCGAGATGAAGAATTTAAGAGCTTTAATTATCATCATAGCAGTTTCAAGCAAAAGACATGTATAGAGCACTGTTCTATTGGCAACCTCGATGGGGAAATGATTGTCAATTATGAACATGCATCAGTCACCAAAGCATGAAAAATTGTCATGTTTCTCATATATCCAAGCTGTTCCGTAAAGTACCAGTCAATATTAATATTTAATTTAAAAAAATTCCTTATCAAATAAGTCACCATCCATCCAGACATTTTCGAGTTATTTATTTCTCAACAGCGGGCAATCTCTAGCTTGGTTACTAAAATTAAATCCTCATTCAACCAAAATATATCTGCATATCATCAAGATGATAATGATGAAATATCATGTAAATCTTTGCATTCCTATACAATTTTAAAGTTGTAAAGCACAGCTGTGATTTTGGCATAGTCTTTATGTCGACAAGTAAGCTCAGTGGTTGCTCATAGCTATCCTAATCTAAACCAGTATTACCTAAACTTTTCCTCCTGTATGCCTCTCCTAATATCTGAAAGAAATTCACTAACTTCTTGCGCAGTCGTTGTACGTACACTAGTACATTATTTTCCCCAAACCCTTGAAGGTTCGCGCCAACCACGGATTGGGAGCAGATGCGAAAATAATTACTTCTGATTATTAAAAGGGAAACTCCTTAAAAACGTCATTTTGGCCACGATCAGAAACCGTGCTAAACAGGTTAAAGGGCAGATTTATAACCCATCTAGATATCACGTCATTTATCGCACCAAAACAAATCGTGCCAAGAACGGATGATACCAAAACTCTATACGGGTGATTATTGATTCAAAATGACTTTTTAAAAAGTGGGTTAACAATTTTAAACTTATAACTAGATTAGTGTAGTTTATCAGGTACTTAAGTGCTATACCGACGACTTTACCAAATTTACATTTACATTTTTACAAACAACATAGCTGTCTAAATTAAAAATGATGGTGCATTCAATAATTCAACGACTTTTTAACATAATGAAATAGAATTATTGACACTAGTGAGAGAAAATTGGGTACTTGCGTATTATCCCGGCGTATACTTGCGTTTTTCAGTTTTCCGTTCATGTCTATCGGGAATAATTCCGTAAACAGGGGCAGGTTTAGTTGCCCACTTTTTTCGTTGCCAACGTCTAACCCATTAAAGCTGCCGTTAAAACAGTTCTCCTATATTCTAAGCACAATTCTTGCAGATTGGCGTATTTAGCAACGCGAAAAAGCTTTGGCGATATCTGGCTTGGCGACCTGCCCCCGATTACGGAATTATTCCCCTATCTATCACACACCTGTTCCTAAAACATTCGATTTAAATGCTTTTTCATTGATTTGCCTAAATAATTTAACGACCATTGCATTTTAATAATTTTGGCGAACATTAGTAAAAATGCTTTCTGGTATATTAGAAGTACACGAAAAATCCGATACATTTTTTGTCGATTAGTGTTTCGGCACCTAAGATACATTTTTTTTTACTTATTCCCATTCTATCAGTTAAGTTATCTTAATAAATCCATTGATGTAAAATTGCTCAAATGGCAAAATGTGCGATTACTGGATCGCATCCGCCATCTTGGATTTTTCCAAATCGACTAGATAGATGGCTTATATTATTAATTTACAAAAAAATACTAACAAAGACTTCATCTGGAATTGTAAACTAGCAGTTATTACGTTTAAAAATAGTAAAAATGCCACCATTCTAGTTTCATCAGCTTGACGGCCACTAAACCTAACTCAATACTACATATTGAGTTAGGCTTAGTAACCACAATTCGTAAAGGTGTTAAAAAACTGAAAATAAATTAAAGTAATGACTCACATTTTGGTGAAAAAAGAGAGCCACGAAGACATAGCTAATAAACAGTTACAAAAACAAGCTAAGTGTTAGTAGAAACGCAGTTTGAAACGTCACTTTAAAACCTTCAGGTAAATTTTAATGGCGACTCTCAGCTTTAAATGTTTCACCAATAGCGATGCCATCGCCCAAAAAGAAACTTTCTGCCAACAATGAAGTGAAAGCACCATCTTTATGAATGCATGCATGCAATTAAAAATGCACGATAAGTGTGAAGTATTCACGCACAAAGAAATGGTTTCAAAAGATTTCGTACAAAAAAAAAAAAAAAAAAAAAAAAAAAACTAAAATATTTTTCTCATTTTTCTCAATGACAGACTCTTGTCCTATTATATTAGAACATTTCTTAATGAGTTTGTTATAATATTTCATAATTAAGATACTGTGACATAGGCTGCCGCACATCTAACCACTCGTTGATTTTTGGATCGGCTCTATTCAAAATTCAGGGCCGAAACAGCCACTTTAGCGGGCGTGACTGTCGATGATGTGCGCAAATCTCCAAAGAAGTCAAAATCGCTATGGGTGGCCAATATACAAGGTGTTCCGGAATCCTGTTTCGCTGTAGTGAAGTTATTTAAAGTCGCTTTTCTTTGTAAAAAAGAATCCTACGTGTTCGCTCTGTTGTTGGATGTAGGATAGTAATACATTCGCCACGTCTGCCGGTTATAGTTCCGAATTTTCGCACATAGATAGATGTCTATACGCTCAAATAAAGTGAATAAAAATGGCTGACTGTCCTCTCTGTTAAAAAAAAAAAAAGCAAAAAGAAACAATCCCTACTTTTTCTACAAAAAGTGAGTTAACTGCAAAACGCATCTCAGACAGTAAACATTTTAAAATTGCATTCAAAAGGTCGTATTTCGTACAGAAAGAAAAGACCGTTTCCGGGAAGTTCTAAGGTCCGTGTGGGTGACAAAATCTCTCTCGAGAGGAATGCATCGGGACCGCGTACGATGAAGTGAACTGGGGTGCACGTAAAATCGGATAGGGGTTCCCAAAAGTGTGTTCCATATTGAAATGATATCTGTAGGGATCCCAATCCAAATGCAGGTCTCTCACCTGAAAGTGGCTCGACATTGAGAGACCCTGAGCTAAGTCGGTTTCCTAGAGGGCAATGTTGATTCACCTGTAGATCACCAATATACACTAGAGAGCGCATCGCCCTTCAAAACCCACTGGAAAAGTGAGGAAAGGATGAACCCTGTGACTCGTGGCACGGAAATGAAGAGACAGGCTAGACTTGTGCTGCGTCGCTACATTTGTCGAGACGGAAGGGTAAACTACACAGGCGGAACGGACTGTCAACATGCGCATCACAAACCGTCTTGGCGTAAAAATCATTTCTTCCAAGGCTCAGTGAATATGGATACTTTGGAATATTCTTCATTTGTAAAAAGTATGTTTCAAAAATATACAAAAAGGAAGAAAATCTGAAACCCTTTCAGATTTTAAATACGCACCAAAGTGCTATATATTAAGAGCTTATCATAATCTGTGCCCCTCAGGGGGAAGACCTTCTTTAGGTTTTCACGGGTGTCGCAATCCCGGGGCCCCAGCGATCCTTCGCTACACTTTCCTCTACCCTCCCCTCTCCTTAGCTTTATCCTTCACTTTCCCCCTCGGCGTAGTTTCCTCTTTGGAGGTGAGGGCCCCCCTTTAGAAGCTGCAGCCACTCTGTGCCGTCAGCTTCTATTGGCGGAAAACTACCCACGTGTTTGCCGTGCGTGGAGACCCGTGTCCCCGGAAATGGGGATCCTGGCAATTGAGGGGTCTTTTCTCCAACACATTGCTTTGGCCTCGGCTTCGGGTAAACGGGAGGTACACAGCGTTCCCCTGTGTATCAATCGGCTGGTGGTACTGATTTCGATCAACTGCTAGGGATCAAGCAATCGGACATCTACTGGGCACGTCGTTAAGGGTGGATGCTGCCTAAGGGATGTACTGTGCGCGTATAGACCCGACTAGCACTGGTGTGCAAATGCACATCCCTCGTTGGGCTCCGTGGTGGGTGGTGCGGTCGGGTCCGAATCTCAATTTTCCCCAACATGGATATGAAAAATTCTTCGTCTATCGTCAATGCTCCGCTCTCAACTTGTAGTGAAAACATTGATTCACAATTAGTACACATGAACGCTCGATTCTTCATCGTACACTATGCTGAAGGTAATTTTAATGAAACATCCCCTTTTTTAATCCATAAATGTATCACCGACAATGTAGGAGAAGTAAAAAAAGTAAAAAAATTAAGATCTGGAGACCTATTAGTAGAAGTATCAAACAATAGACAAGCTTCCAAAATAATGAAAATTAAAAACTTCGGCCTAAAAACTGTTACAGTGACCCCTCATACATCCCTAAACATCTCACGAGGAGTCGTATCGGAACCCGAACTTTTACACTGCTCTGAAGCTGAAATACTAGAAAACCTAACAGATGACAAAGTAAGTGCCGTTCGTCGAATCACTATTCGACGCAATAATCAAATAATCAAAACTAAACATATTATCTTAACTTTTCAGTCACCCACTATTCCATCTCATATTAAAGCCGGCTATTTATTATGCCCCGTGAGACCATATGTACCAAATCCAATCCGTTGCTTCCAGTGTCAAAAGTTCGGCCATACTAAAACCTCCTGTCGTGGGTCACCTGCCTGTGCTCGCTGTGGTGCTTCTGACCACGACAGTGAGTCCTGCTCTGCAGCTCCAAAATGTGTAAACTGTAAAGAGGAACATCCTTCATACTCCAGATCTTGCCCGAAATGGGCGTTTGAAAAAGAAATTCAGTCCCTACGTGCCTCTCAAAGACTCTCATATCCGGAAGCCCGTAAGATAATAGAAAGCCGGACACCAACACCTGGTTTATCTTATGCAGCTGCAACAAAATCAACTAAAACAATAGCAACTCAAACTGAATTTCCAAAATCCGTACCTGTCTCCTTTCCTTCTGCAACAGCCCAAATACCTAAACAATCCATCTCTAATCAAAATAAATCCTCCACGGCTCCACAAAAACATATATCAAAGAAAAACTCTCAAAATGTTACCTCAACCCGACCACAAATAAAAAAGTCTTCGGTCTACAGATCAAAGTACAATAAACCCAAAATCAAACACGTTCCTCCACAACGCCCTATAGACGATACTATCCTACATTTGGACCCCTCTGACTCTGAAATGTCAGATCTTCCCATGGATGATGACGACATCCCTAGCACCCCTCTCAAGCCTACGGGGGTTCGGAGCAAGATGAGCATCATCCCAAAAACAACATGATAATGGCTCTGCTGCTGTCTTGGAACTGCCACGGTTTCCTTAATAAAAACGATGACCTCAAATCGCTGATTTATGATCATAACCCCGCTTGCTTTGCCCTTCAGGAAACATTTCTCAAAACCAATAGACATACTAAAATCCATAATTACACCATCTTTCGCAAGGACTATGAGCTCAATGATAGGGCCACAGGTGGAGTTGCCCTATTAATTAACAATAGTTATCCTCACACTATGGTCAATCTTAACACAAATCTCCAAGCAGTTGCCACTCGTATTCAATTAAAACAACTCACAACTGTCTGCAGTATATACCTCCCTCCTAGTGAAGCCATAAGCCAAACATCCCTCAATAGTCTCATTCAGCAACTTCCTCCTCCTTTCATCCTCCTTGGTGACATGAACGCTCATAGTCCTTTGTGGGGAAGCAAGGACACCAACAATAGAGGCCTTCAAATCGAACAACTTCTCACTGACTTCTCCCTTTGCTGCATGAATAATGGCGACAATACTTATTTTCACTACCCAACTAAAACTTTCCATGCAATAGACCTCGCCATCTGCTCTCCTCCAATCCTCCCGCTGTATAACTTCTCTGTATCAAGTGATTTACATAACAGCGACCATTTTCCGATCATTCTCTCACCTTTGTATCAGAATCCAAACCAAACTTCAAAAATACCCAGATACATTCATGACAAAGCAGATTGGCAGACTTTCACTTCACTGTCAACAATATCCCCAAATATCATAGAAGGCACTATTGATGAGGTCGTTGAAACAATAACTACCACCATCATTAAGGCAGCAGACCATAGTATTCCGAAATCGGGCACAAGCTGTCGCAGAAATAAAAAACCGTGGTGGAACGAGGCATGCACCCTAGCAAAAAAGCAGCAGCAGAAAGCCTGGGGTACCTTCCGCCGATATCCCACAACAGAAAATCTTATTGCTTTTAAAAAAGCAAAAGCAGCCGCCCGCAAGGTGAGGCGGCAATCTCAAAAGGAATCATGGATGCAATATGTCTCCAGCATTACAACATCAATTTCTAGTAATGGAGCTATGGACCAAAACAGAAAAGAGCTATGGGAATATACAACAATCCATACATCATACCCTGCCTTTCCATCAATAACAAAATTATCTCTGATACCACAGACATTGCAAATACCATCGGCGAAACTTTGGCTCTATCCTCTTGCAGTACCTCTTACTCAAATACCTTTTATACCCATAAACTGCAATCTGAACGGCAAAAACTAAATTTTAAAACCTCCTCGCAGCTCTCCTACAATAGTATCTTTACAATCCATGAACTCACCAATCAACTCAGACAGTTACCGAATACTTCTCCTGGTCCCGATGGTATCACATATGAAATGCTAAAACACCTTTCTCATGATTCCCTTGCAAATCTACTTAAGCTTTTTAATAGAATCTGGAACGAACATACCTTTCCCTCCTCCTGGAGAAACGCCATAGTCATACCCTTTCCAAAACCCGGAAAAGACACTTCCAATCCTAATAACTACAGACCCATAGCCCTTACTAGTTGCCTTTGCAAACTGCTGGAGAAAATGATCAATGCACGCTTAGTTTACGTTTTAGAAACAGAGGGCCATATACACCCCTACCAAAGTGGCTTCCGCAGGGGCAGATCAACATCTGACAACATAATATATTTGGAAACCCAAATTCGTAACGCTTTCCTACGACGGAACCACTTAATATCAATTTTTTTTGACATAGAAAAGGCATACGACAAGACCTGGAGATATGGTATTCTCCGGGACCTCCACAATCTAGGCTTCCGTGGCAACCTTCCAATATTTATCCAGAACTTCCTTTCACTTCGAAATTTCAGAGTACAAATAAACGGCATTCAATCAAATAGCTTTCGTTCAAGAAGAGGGCGTCCCTCAGGGCTCTGTCTTAAGTGTTACCCTCTTTTCAATAAAAATCAATAACATTCTCAATCAACTACCTCCGTCTGTTCACGGAAGCCTATATGTCGATGACCTTCAAATTTCTTGTCAGGGAAAGGACATGCGTTACATTGAGCGTCAGCTCCAGAACACGATCAATCGCATCCTAAAATGGTGTACCACAAATGGATTTAACATTTCTGCGGAAAAGACTGTCAGTACGCACTTCTGTCGTTTACGAGGGATCCATCCTGATCCTGATCTCTATGTGGGCAGCTCAAAAATAGAAATACGTGACTCCGCTAAATTTTTAGGGGTATATTTTGATAGAAAATTGACCTTTGCTAACCATATCTCCTATATCCGCAACAAATGTGAAAAGGACCTAAATATCCTGAAGGTATTAACTAACACTTCTTGGGGAGCAGAGCGTGACGCCCTGTTGCGGATCTACCGTGCAGCAATTCGATCCAAAATAGATTACGCCTGTGGAGTGTATGGATCTGCATGTAGGTCAGCCCTAAAAAAACTTGACACAGTGCATCATACTGCACTACGCCTCTGTTCTGGAGCTTTTAGAACATCACCCATACAAAGTCTCTATATCACTTGTCATGAGCCATCTCTCATCCACATCCGTCACAAACTATCATTAAACAATTATTTTCGCATCCTGTCTCGTCCCTCCCACCCTTTGGGGGACGCATTTTTGGACACTCATTTGGACCGCCAATATGGAAATCGCCCCTCATGCACTCCTCCCTTTGGTTTAAGGATGCGTAGGAGTCTAGTTGGTACCCAACTGGAGAATGTTAAAGTCTCCCCTATTTCTCCTCATGAAACGCCACCATGGACTACACTGCAGACCTCGTACCTCCAACCATTTAATGGCTTTACTAAACAGGATACCGACCCAAAAATACAACATTGCTGGCCATCGTAAATGCAACACCCTGAAGGAAGCATGCAAAAATATTTTGACGCACTTCCTCTAAATTTATTTGTTTGAAAGAGATAAAATATCAATAATAGTAAGGTTTAGCGATTTCTAGCCAAATATTTCGATATCGCCAAGCTGAGTTCAATTTGAAAGATTTCCTTCTGACACTTTATTTGGCGATATTTCACCAAAAGCCGACAAACTTGAGATAGTCAGCGAGATTTTGGGGATAGCCAAAGTAGTCATTGACCACAGATTTTCAATGAATTGAATGCATCTATACACCTCAATGTATTCAAAGTCATTTGGCTCACCATGTAAATAAATTCTCAGTCGATTGCTGTCAAAAAAGATATTGAAAACAGTTAGATATTACAATAGTTCTAAATACAAAGTTAAAAAATCTACGGGTTAAAGTTTTAGAGTTATACAAAATAGGAAATAATTTTTGGCGCCAAATTTGGCGATATTTCGGCGAAACTCGTCAATGTCGACGACATTTGGCGAGATTTTAAGCATAAAACAAACAATGACAGATTATCGCCAAATTTGGCGATATTTCGCCAAAACTCGCCAAGAACGATGACAAATGGCGATACTTTGGGCATGGACCAAATGACTGACTATCGCCAAATTTGGCGATATTTCGCCAAAACTCGCCAAGGTCGAGGACAGACGGCGAGATTTTGGGCATGTACCAAACAATGACTGTCTACAGTTGTATTATAATGAAGATGTCCATAGACATTAAGGTACTGAAACTCTTTTCGGTGGTCCTGTAAATAAACTCTCCAGTAGATTGGAACCAAAAATCGAGATGCACAACTAGATGTTACAACATTCTTATATATGAAATTTCATAATAGTTTTTGAGATTTGAGAGTTAAATATGCACACACGTACACCAAAAGTCGCCACGCTTGGCGACTTTTGGCATAGTTCTTGAGGGAGGCACGTGACCGTGGTCGGACCATTACCTAACTTATGTGGTAGGACGGTATTGTGCTTGAAATGGATGAATGCCCCTAAAATTGCTATTGACCGTAATGTATTGGAAATCTTTTGAGTGTTCCTGTAGCAGAACTATAAATGATAAAGACACTTTTTTTAATGGAGAAATTCATTTTCTAACTCTTTACAGCATATATCACTTCTGAGTCATTTGAAATATCCCAATACCTCTAAAAAACGCTTGATGAATTGGCCTAGAGCGTTGCATTTCGAATCTTTGGGCGTTGACAAACTATTCAGCATGGAAAGGAGGTCACACTAGAGCATCCAAGGTTTCGACATTCTACGCCTAATAGCTTTTGAGTTAGGCGAGTTTAATGAATTTCGGCCCATAGAGCGTAATGTATTTCGAATCTTTTGGGCGGTCCTGTACATAAACTATCCATTCGATTGCCACCAAAAGGGGAGGTGCACAACTAGATCATAGAACAATCCTAAATATCAAATCTCAACATTCTACGACCAATAGTTTTTGAGATATGCGAGTTACATACATACGTCGACGTACGTACGTACAGACGGCATGGAAAAACTGGCCACAGTAGACTCGCCACTGGTCAAAATGAGTTGCAGACGCGTTAATATGATCGTGCATGCTAGCCTACGATGAGATGCATCGAAAAAAATTTTTAATTAAATTTAGAGGTAGTCAAAATCGGTTTTTATGTCGAAATTTGGCCCCCAAAATTTTTCGGGATCAACAGTTAGTTCCTCAGACCACGAAAACAAATATAAAAAATATACAGAAATATACACTGATGGTTCGAAATCTGATAATTATGTTGGCTTTGCCTTCGTCGAAAATAACCACACCTGCAGCTATACTCTTCCTCCGTTCTGCTCCATATTTACCGCTGAATTACTGGCCATCCATGAAAGCCTTTTATACATCTCTAGAATGAAGACAAACAGATTTATCATCTACTCTGACTCCCTCAGTGTACTAGACAATCTAAAATCGGGCTCCCTCACTCATAGCTATATCACCAAAGTGCTACGTCTGCATGAACAACTGACAAATCGTGGATACAATATTCTCTACTGTTGGGTACCCAGTCATATTGGGATACTGGGCAACGAGAAGGCGGATAGCTTAGCCAGGCAAGCTACAATCCCATACACTGGCTATCTCGCATACAATGACATAAAGTCCGGCACCTCTAGCATAGTAAAAAGTAGTTGGACCAATAAATGGGATAGTGAAACTGAAAACAAACTGCATTCTATCCGACCTTTCCTCACTCATTGGTCATCCCTTTCATATCGAAATCATGATGTCATTTTGACTCGTCTCCGCATTGGTCACACGAGAATCACCCATAAACACCTACTCCTGGGTGAACTTGCCCCAGAATGTTCACATTGTCAATCTCACCTAACCATTCGTCACATTTTAACCTCTTGTACAGCTTTTAATAATTTTTATCAAATATTTTTTAACTGTTCTCATCCCAAACTTGACGATATATTGGGTGAAACCCCTCACTGTAATTTATTTTCATTTCTTCGACGTATCAATCTGCTTTACTCAGTGTGAAGTATACACCTTTCTCTGACTGGTATCTGGATGGGAGCCCCCATCCAGACGTCCTTGGCTTATTTTTATCTACTTTTTACCTTTCTACAGTTTGATTTTACCAGTTTTAGACCTTACGGATTTTAGCTTTACATGTTTTATACAACAACTTTTACGCAAAAGCGTTATTTTATCCTAAATACACATTGTCTGGCGCAGTATGTCCTTTCTGGACCTTGTGCCATTAAACACCAACCAACCAACCAACCAACCAACCATAATCTGTGCGTCTTCCCTATTTTTCTTCCTAATTCCATTCAGTTGGAAAGTATAGCGTTATTCATGAGTGTGTCGTGTTTTTCTTCCTTGTTTCATAAAACCCATCTTTAGAATCGAAATCCGTCCACTAAAACTATTTTACAATCTTCGCCAAGTATATTACAACTATACTTCACCCTTTTAAATAGTGTTTCGAATGTGCATCCTAATCCATGAGTGTTTGTCTTTCTTGGGACGATTCTTACTTGAACGCCCCGACTCCGGCCTAGGTGGCAATCATGAAACATATATGCATTGACCACGACGATTTCTTGTATTGATGTTGCAACCGTCATTTAGAATTAAAAGGGCGATTTGGAACAACCTGGAAGTACAGCATTCCGTTACATTTCT
>JAWZYV010018194.1:0-34600 GCA_038373885.1 Cheiracanthium punctorium
TCAAAGATGCTCAAATGTGTTTCCATACAATCTTTTTGCTTATTTGTACTACATATTTCAAAACAATCGAAGACATAGAAAATGTGCATCCCGGATTTTTAAGGTCTGCTAATGTTCCTTTCTATAGATTTTCGTATTAAAAAAATAAATCAATACCTGAAATTGTATAGATTTGTTTAAAGATCAAATTTATATAATATTCCAGAAAGAACTAATTTATCTTTAAAAAATGTTTCCACATGAAATACTCTTTGGCTCACTTATTCCTCATTTAACTCGAAGAAAAAACACTACCTTAAAACTTCGTATGAAAAAAATAATAATAAAAATTTCAGAAAATATAAAATATTGACCTTTATAATTTTTTTAGAAATAAAATTTTTATATCGATATTGTATTAAGTGTACATTGCTACATTAAATCGTTAAATAAAGCAGTTTTTTAATTGTTTCGGGAATTGCATTTTACATCAGATAAAATGCAAACACTCCAAATTAATCTTCACAGACAATAACTCATTTGTACTTCCTATTCACGTTGGAAAAGCAAACACAAAACGCTCCAGCTGCTTTCAAATTTAGGATGAATTTATTTTACGTTTGCGGATGAATGTCTTCATCAGGAACCCTAACGAAGTTTACAGAAGGTTCTAATGTATAAATTGAAGACAGAGAATTCATTTAATTGAGATAATGGCCTTCGGGAAAATGTTCATGATAAAAGATGTTTAAAATCTTAGAGTAGCTGCTTCGTAATTTTATTAGCTGGTCGAGGAACACGTTCCTGAACAAAAGTATAATATAAAGTTCGTTAGTATTTGTGTGAATATGTAGATATCAAGATGAACAAATACAAAACTATGCAATACATGTTTTGACTATTTTGTTAAATATGTACACATAAAATAAGATTTTAACTGTGCAATGTTTGGAAAAAGCTAAAACCTTTCTTACTTTTCTAAACTTTTCTTTATCCTACGCATTTTTTAGTTAATCACCCGAAAAAAAAATACATTAAGTTAATGCCATGAAAAATAGTATTGAAACATTTGATCACAAAAATTAAAACACGGCCTAAAATATCTTTTTCATCTCTAACAATGAATATTAAATACGAGTAGACAGATTTAGTCAAAAATTCACATTTTTTAAAGTGAATCATGTATTCTGGGAAAAATTTAATTGCTCAATTTAAATCTATCAATATTTTTATTCATGATTACATTAGAAAAAACATTAGGTACTATTTCCAGTTTATTGGAACTGAGAATTCTGAGAATAAAGTCTCCCGAGATATAGTTTGTACGTCAAAGCCTTTGAACCTAATTGTGTTTCTAATGCATTTTTTAACTCCTGGTATCAAAATGATGTCCACATCACTTACAATATGAAACTTAAACTCTCGAAATCAAAGAACGAAGTGTCAGTTGATAATGCATGTGGCATGTTGGTGGGTGGATTTTCAGATTTCTAAAATAGCGCATTTCCTCCTGTACATTTTAAATGCATTTGTCCAAAGGCTGGCAAAACTGCCCCCAATAGGAACTAAATCGTAATCTTTGTTATATTGTAGAGGGCGCTAATAGTAGTTGATTGAGTAGATAGTAGCTCTTAGTTAATTTAGGAGCAATTTGAAAGGGAAAAAAAAGTGTCCAGAGACTTTTTTTCAAAGCGATATGTCTTAGTTAATTTTAAAGCTAGGAAAATAAATCTAAATTTAAGTGATGTGGTACACTTTACAGTTCATTCTATAGCAGTTTCCTATGAACCAAGCGTAAATAAAAATATTAATAAATGCAAATATAAATGTTTCAATCGATTTCTATCAGATCTAATTGAATTACCACTTTGAAAAAAATATGTAGTTATTGCCTATGTCTTGCCTAAGAGCATGCCAAAAGTTTCACTAAAATCCAAGAGGTGCAACATGTCGAAAAAATTTTTAAATAAGTGGACCACATTACGATTACTATGTTGATACTTTTAAATTATATTATATTACATTTTTAACTTTTCTATATTGGGCATGGAAGGTTTAAAAGGAAATGTAATGATCGTTTATCAGTAATAATTAAACCGTTATTCATAAAAAAAATAACTTTAGTAGTCATCATCACTATCTTCTTAAATTACAACGTGATCGTTATTTATAGAAAAAAAAACACTGGATATTTCTGTGGACCGAACTATATGAGATTTATATCGTGCATTTGATAAGTAATATGTACTTGCCGCCGCATGGGAGCTACACGTACCTTCTTAATTTCCATTTGCACAGTCACAGCAATAATGCTGAATATCTTCGTGTCTTTGTCCATTAGGATTATAGTCAATGTAACATCCCTGAGTTTTGCTATTAATGTGTGGCGATCTTAATTGCAGTTTTAAAATGTTAGGTATATCTTTGACATACAGCACATGAAAATCATTGTCTTTCCCCGTACGTTCATCTAAATAGGAAATGGCTTGTGAACGCTGATAGGTGCCAGTGAAAAGTATTTTTAACTCCCCTTCAGAAAGCTCAGGAAGTAAGAAACTTCTGAAGCAAGCAGTTGATGTAAAAGTTGTTTTCGTCGATTCCATTTGTGAGTCAGCACCTCGTCGGCAAGTGTATTTTTCAGGTTTTGTCTATAATTAATATTTTTAATGATTTTATCGTGTAATTGTATATCGTAAATATGTACCTTACCATTTATATTGTGTAGGTATCCAGCTATGCGACAAAGAAATCTTATGTTCGGTAACATTTTGTTGTTTAAAACATTATCTAAGAGCAGAAACTTTAGCGAAATTGCGCCATGAAGTGCTTCGACAACCCATCTTACTTAGGTAATTTTCTTAGACTCCTTAACTTCAGTAGTTGTACGTTGATACCGTCTTCCTTTTATTGCTGGCATAATCAGTTTTTAATCTTTCTCGGTAACTCAACGTCTCTAAATCCGCGCTCTGCAATTATAAAATCATTTTAATGTAAAAGAGTTTGCAAAATAAGAGGATGGTCCAGTACGATTTTCGTTATTTAACATAAACTACCTATTAAATTATTTCTACATAGTATTAAACTATTACTATATTATTAAATTATTACTACATATTATTAAAATATTACTACATATTATTAAATTATTACTGCATATAATTAAACTATTACCACATATTATTAAATTATTATTACATATTTTTAAAAATGTAACAGGCTAGTTGATACCACCAAGCGCTGATACACTTTTTATGAGCTATCAAAACGCAATTTTTTCGACATTTTAAACCTCTTGGATTTTAATGAAATTGGCATGCTGTTAGGCAAGGCAGGCAATTATTATACATGCTTTTTTCAAAGTGTTAAGTCAATTAGATTTCAGTGAAATCGATTGAAACAAATTTATTTGCCTTTCTTAATACTTTTATTTAGGCTTGGTCCAAGACTGTTATAAAATAAACTATAAAGTGTACCATAACGTTTCCCTTTAGATTTATTTTCCTAGCTTTAAAATTAACTAAGATGTATCGCTTTGAAAAAAATGGTGTCTGGAAACTTTTTATTAAATAGCTCCTCAATTAACTAAAATATAGAACTAATATCTACTCGATCAACTACTACTATTAGAGCTCTCTAGACTATAACACGGATTACGATATAGGTTCCTACTGGTGGCAGTTTCACCATGGAAGTACGGCTAGACCCTTTGCAAGTTCATCGGCCTAATGGTGTGAATTTTATTACATTTTTAAAAATAAACCGAAAAAATGCGGAACAGTACGTTTGAAAATAAAACCATGATATATGTTCCGCAACTTTTAACTTTCCTACTCAAATTAATCAGTTTCCTGAAGATATAAATAACTAAGAAATTGAAAAATTAAGGGAAAAGGATTTTTTTCTATATTTTAAAGTAGCTCAGATCTGTTTTCTATACATATTTTTAATATGAAAAATTTCACTAAAAAAAATATGAAAATTTTCAAGCCGTTCGTACAATAGTGAGGATGATTTTATTACGTTTTTTGAGCATGATGTCTAATCTTTTTGAAGTAATTACAGAAAAAGTTGTATTTTGGAGAGATTCATCACCTGTAAATGTTACACCTAGGCTTATTTATAACATAATTAGCATTGTTTTACTTTCATACAACTCTGATACTTCCTGAGACATGCTGAGCTTTCTTTTTCTAAAAGAATTAGTACGCCTAAAAATTTTTACTTTAAAATAATAAATGGAAAAAAAAAACTTGAGTGCTACAAAATACTCCGAACTTTGCATGGGATATTTTAGAGCATCATTTGTGCGATTGCAAGTGGAAAGACTCCCAGGCCACCGGTCATCCATGGACTGTTGCAGAAGCAAGCTGCCGATTTGATGAATATACGAAAGAGTGGCACAGTCGCCACAAAAGTGCCAACGCAAGATCCAAAGTAACCCCGATTGACCCCACATTGCATTATAAACATGTATGACCTCAATGACGAAAATAATATGGATGGTGTCTCATTGACGGATCCAGAGTGGGAGGCAGACAAAGATTGGACTGATTGACTTATTTTGTAAATCAACCATCAGCCGGGGCTACTTTGGTCCTTGCGATGTTACTTCATTCCAATACGAAAAAGAAGTTGTACTCAATACATATTACCAGATTAATAAGAGGCTTTGGTATTTAAAAATATTTCGTATCCTGTTTGGGGGTAAGTTAATAGTTTGAGGTAATTTTAATTATTCGTTACGGATGAAGATAATGTAGATGGTGTCTCATTGGCGGTTCCAGAGGGGGAAGCATAAGGGCAAGCTCTTTTTGCATATCTTCAGTCAAATATTAGACTACGATTGTATTAAGATTGGCTTATTTTGTGAATTCAAAAATTTAACATCTTTGTGTTTTTATTATTGATTAAAATTTTACCCATTTTATATTTGGTAATGGATTTTTATATTTTCAATAACGAAAGTTTATCAGTGCCGTTATTTGTACAATTTGACTATGTTATCGAAATTACTGTGAAGTATTGTCAGACATGTCACACTACTCAGTATCTTTTACAACGCGCATGCAATTAAAAATTACTAATATATATTACCTTTATCTCTTTATCTCGAAAATTTGATTAATTAATACATTATTTTTAAAATTTATGCTTAAAGAATACACTCCTATTTCGATGAAAGGCTTTTCAGACATATATTACGAACTTTTAAATATTATTAAAAATATTTATTTACCAATTATTTCACTAGAAATTAAACTATATAAAAATAAGGGAACGTAGAATTATGTTGCATCATATGTAAAAGCAAGAGTGTTTGAAAATTACATTTCAAAAATTACTTAATTGCTCTTTACTTCAGTGACATTACTTAATATCGCTGAATTAGTTTAATATATCTCCGATACAAATTTGTTTATTTGTACGTATCATTAGTGAAGCACTTAGCGAATCTTAGTAAATGCATCATTTGAAATCTGTAAATAATTGGTTTTGTTAAATTAACTTAATTTATCTTGTGAGGAAACATGTGTTTTGCCTCTTCAGTAGATTTAAATAATTGCATTTCGGTATATTAGTCTTCTGAGAAACATCAACTGTGAAGTTTAATTTTTATTTAATTCAAAGTGGAAGTTCAAGAAACAGTAATGAAGTCTGTACTTTATTTGAACAAAATCTGAAAAATATGAAGCTATCTTTTTAATTTTAATAAGAAGAAAATAATATAGTCATTTTAAAACTGTTAGCAGAAACATTTACTAATTATTTTAAAATAATTCAAAATAAATTTTGTTATTTTTGCTTTGCTATGTGAGTTTGGTCTAAAAATATGAGTATAAATCTATGACATAGATTAAAATATATCCTCCTTCAAGTGTAGTATATGGTTCCATTATAAATGCAGATGAGTGAGTCCTGTGTTCGCACTTACAGTTTGTTTAATAAAAACAGAAGATAAAGCTTTTACTTGGTAGAAGATAAATCAGGCACAGTTGATAAACTTTTTAATTTATTTTATTTCACTGTATTCACCAAGGACAAAATATTTGCACTCATTGACATTGAATTCGGATGTTTCGCTATCAAGGCTCAAAGGGGAAGGGATAGCACCCTCTTAATGCAACTGAGGCTTGTAGGGTCACCAAGAGTCTTTTTTCTTTCAGTTTCAACATCACCACTTTTTGTAAACAAATAGTGGAGAAGTAATATTTTGATATTACCTTCGATATCACACAGTCATCTAGGAGTGTGTCAGCTCCAGACAAACCGAGCTTCGCTCATTTAGAGGATCTCTGCGGAGATTTGCCTGATCGGGTTTGACTGTGGCATGCTAATGGAATTGCTGGCACTGCCTATTGCGTACTGACATGAAAGCTTGAGATGGTGGAGAGAAGTGGAACCTCATACAAATTATGATCAACTTCTGATTTCGCTTTGCAAATCAAATGGCCCGTGGCGGAAGGTTAGAGACCTCTTTCTTGGATGGATTTTCTCCTGCTGAAGTTCCTCGTTTTACTGTGCTGACCATTTTTGTTTATGATTTCGAGAGTCACTGAGCTGCCGGTCTTTTGAGTATGCCTTTAATCTCTTAATGTACTACGATCATGGACGGTGCAGAGATCCGGAGTTATCCAACGAGAAATACCTCTTTCCGGACCCCGCATTATTGAAAGGACTCCTTTTTTTGCTTTTTGTCCTCTCCATCTGACTTTTCGACTCAAGATACAGTCTACTTTTTCGACTTTCTGCACTGAATTACCGCAGCACTACTTTTTTTGTGCGCTGTCTATTCACCATCATCCAAAACAACTACAGTCATTTTCATTTACGTACTGGAGGTAAGCGCGCTGCGCAAGGATAAGCAAGACTTCAGTCAGTCAGTGAGATATCACACCATCAGAAACTGTGAGTTTCTTTTGAAAAAGTTATAGGATTCCTGGTAATTCGACGTGTTTCTGGTAAAAGGCATGATAGGAGACCCAAAAATGCTACAATTTAAATCAGCATATGTATCGACGAAAACAGACAGTTTTTTGAGAAAAATTCGAATTTTAGAGTTTTTTCTTGAATAACCATTAATTTGACATTCAAGGGCAAGTTTAAAAGAGTATACTAATTAAATTGTTTTAATTTTAATTTCTTTCGTAGCTGCCACTCTAAGCTACGTTATCACGAAACAACTTAAAAATTAAAATTTACGAGTTTTACATGCAGTTTTTAAAATTTTTAATTTATATTTTTCCTTTCAAAAATGTTTTTCTCAAAAAATACATGGCGTACAAATAGCTGTAAAACTAGTCCATTTAGTCAGTTATACGAAAAGGTTTTATTGTCCATGTAAAGAAAAAGATAATTCATGGATATCGCTACAAATTCTGACATCTGCATCAAATGTTCGAAACAACACTTGTCCGTTATTGGATGCTGTTCAACACTACTCAATCTTTCCTGATTGCATTTTGTACAGATGGCATTGTAGAGGGGTGATTCAGCATCCATAATGCACTAAATGCATTGCATCATAAAGCCATATTTCATGTTACTAGTAATTTATGTCATTTGCAACACTCAACAAAACAATATAACGATTAATAATTTTACTAGTAAAAACCAAATTAAAACATTCAAAACGTAGTTAAAATTTTAACAAACATTTACGCTGCTTATTTCAGACACAAAATAGCTTCATGTTAGAAAAATACACTGCTGCCTCGAGGTCACAGCTAGGAGCTCTGATAATCGGCCTACCTCAAATCAGCTACGCAACCACTCTAATAATCTAGATGACGAATTTACACGTTTCGTTTGACTTTTATCTCTTAATATGCAGCGCTCACATTTCGATTACAACTGTCAATTTTTGGGCTGCTTGTTTAGCCAGAAGATACGGCAGAAGTGCAGGCAAAAAAATGGCACCAACTAACAAGAGCGTGATTTCAAAGTTACACCCACATTGTTTCAAATGTACTCTGGTTCATGGTATCCGGAGGATGACAGTTATGAAATTTGCACCCTTTTTTAATGAAAATATGTTTAACACTTTTGTCTCAAAACAGCAATTAATTCTAAATGGGCGAAAATGTCACTCTCATTCAAAAACCGTGACATATGTACAAAACACTGTACCGAAAAATTAAATTACAATCTATGCATATATTTTAAGGCAGTGAAGCATGTGTATAACGATAATGTCTCTAACGATAAACCTGCTTATAACCTGATGATACTCTAATTGAAATTCCTATTTACTTAATGTATTTTAAAATTGTCTACAGCAATATTCACGTTTTACAAGCACCTGTCTATAACGATAATTTTCACTATTACAAAAAATTTGAATAGATACGTATAACTCTTTAAAGAAAATGCTACCAATGGTGCAGAATACACGATAATAGGTTCGCAGTATCGGAGACGGAAAAGCAAGCCTTTTCAGTCATAAAGTGCTTTGTTCCTCTTGGATTTTGATCTACTAAAGTTATCCCTTTAACGCGCAGTGTTCCCGCTCTGGGAACACCAAACTCTGACGTTTTGACTGTTGCTAGACACGAAGAATAGATTTGATTTCTATCAAAATAGTTGCGGGTGACATAGCTCCCACGAGAATCCTTTACTTTTTAGCCCGTTATTTCCCGTAAAAAAATTTTCGCAATTATTTTTAACAGCACCGACATCTGCTGGAAAATGGTAGAATGCGAGAACAGCTGGATAGATTACCCAATGCTGAAAAAAAGGGCAGTCGTTGCCATCGCTCGACTTAACTGCCAGCAAGATGGCGGACGATCGAAAGGTTCATCGCGTGCCACAGATCTAGCGACCCTTTTTTGACACTGTCGTCGAAAAGGGTCTTTAGATCTGTGGTACGCGATGAACGTTTCGATCGTCCGTCATCTTTCTGGTAGTTAAGTCGAGCGATGGCAACGGCTGCCCTTTTTTCAGCATTGGGAAAGGGTTGCGTCTCAAAGGGTTAAAGATTTTAATCTGTGGTATGGCGTAGAATTTTGGCATTTGTAGAAAAGTTACTTTTTTTTGGGCGGGGGGTAGTGCTATAAAGAAATAGTTAGGTACACCTTTTGAGCTTACTGTCAGCAAAGTTGTAACTTAAATTTCCACACCTTATTGAATTGTAAAAGGAAGTGCAATATAGAAAATTCGAAATGAAAATAAGGTAATTAATACGTTACGTATATGCGTTGAGCTTCACTTCTATTAAATTCATCGCTCGAATAACTTCAAAGTCATTTTGGAAGTTGCACGCATTGGTGACTGAAGTATTATTTGTGCTCGGGAAATACATTTTATCTTTATCACAATTAAAAAACACCTTTAATGCTCAAATAATGTGCAAAAGATTAACCTGTCTACAACGATATACCGTCAATAATGATATTTTACTTAGGTCCCTACAATGTCGTTATACGCAGGTGTAACTAGAGACCCTATTCTTCGTCAGAGACCCGACACGAGTGAAATAATTTGTGATTGGCTGAAGCGGAGAATCAGCCGCCGCGGGCTATGGATGAAAATCTGGTTATACCCCAACTGACCGAATCCCAAAAAATCGAAAACCAATTAACGGTCATTAACCATTGTATGCTCTGGGTCTAGGAGAGTCGAGAATTAGGGGTTGTATTACTATTTACTATTATTGCATCCTGCTCTAATTCCCGATTATCTTCCGTCTTCGGCAGACGCTTATAGCCCAACTCATCGAATTCCAAAGCCTGCGCTTCAGGGGGGGGGGGGAGGAAAAGAAAAAAAAAAACATCTGCCGCACAGTCGCACATACGGATGGCCAAAAGTGAAAAGATTAATGGATGTCTATTATCGTATCCGGAAGCTCTCCTTCAACTGCAAAAGGGACTTGATCGGTCTATGAAAGAATACTCTGGCTTTACTTTCTTAAAGCACTTTATTAACGTTGTAATAAGGGTGTTGTTCAAAAAACAAAACTGCATAACAGCCCTTTGATGGACACAAGTCAAAATAAGATAAATGCGATAGAAATTCGGAATTTTTCAAGTTTTTTTTTTTTTTTTCCTTAAAAGCTGCGTACTGCAATAAATGAAAAATTAGTGTCATTTATGAAACCTTTTGAGAACAATTTCAAAGGTGGAATTCCACAGCCAAATACTTCAGAGTTCTCGATGAATTTTTTTTTTTTTTTTTTGCTCACACTTCCAGAAAGTGGTACGGTTTGCACAAAAAATCTGATACTCATTTAGTCATCTGATGTTTTTATTAACCTTATACAGAATGAATTAAAATAAAGGCATATTTTAATTCTCTTTACCCCATATTTTGTCTTCTAATGCGTTAAAGGATATTAGTCATTCATATGGGGGAGGGGGGGAATTGTATACAATTTTCGCTGTGTTCTCAGTTAGAAGCACGTGTCATTTCTGACTACTTTTGCATTGGTTTCAAAAACGGAATATATTGATAGGTAGTATAAATACTAAGCAAATTTGCTTAGTATTTATACTATGCAAGGTAGTATAAATACTAAGCAAATACTGCAAGCAAGCAGCTTAGTATTTATACTAAGCTAATCGTCAGCTTAGTATAAATACTAAGCAAAGGTAGTATAAATACTAAGCATAGGTAGTATAAATACTAAGCAAGTTTCTCGCATAATGGCGGCACTTTTTTGCCAATTTTTCATGTTGCAAGTCTAGGTTTGACTATTATGCGGAGGAAATCTACTCCGTAATATTATAACTCTCAAGCTATTTTTTTTTTTCTGCTTCAAAAAGGGGGATGCGACTATTATGCCTGGACGACTATTACGCGAGTAAACACGGTATTAAGATATAATAAAAGATTTATTTTTAAGCTTTAGGAAAGGTATGAATCAAGTTTGAAGTGGGAGTGGGTGTATTAATACAGCTTTGTAAAAATTTCTGAAAATGGCTATTTTCATGATCTTTCGTCCACTTTCCCATTCAGTGGACTTAAAAATCTGCGAGTCAGGTTAACTCACTATGAATAAAAGTAAGAGTCAATTTTTAGAACATGCGAGTCAGTTTAATAAGTTTTTAAAAATATTTTTTGAATATAGCTTTAAAAAATACGTTATTTTATTTATTTTTTCCTTTTGCAGTTTACGATTTCATTGCTAAATATGTCTAAAGAATAATATTTCAAGAAATAAAATTTAATTATAAATAAATTAGGTAATTTATTAAGAATATATGAGTTTTTATGATTTTTTCATGAATCAGCGTTTTTTACGAGCACTCAGTTATAACGAGCTAATATCGCGGCCCCTTCACGTTCGTTATAAGCGAGCTCCACTGTACTATACGCAGCAGTGAATATTTATCAAATTATATTTGGTCTTATTTACATTTAATTTTTTTCTTTCACATTCAAATTAATATAATAATAGCTAATGACATTGCGTTTGAAACTGTTTAAAATCGCTATATTCTCTTCTTTGCTCTTGTATAGGAAAATGTTTTATAATCGGTGTATTGCATCAAATTTGTTGATACATAATATAGTTAGAAAACGAACGAAACCGCGATGCTCGGTTTACTACATAATCGTAGTGGTTCAGCAGAAAAGTTTCATTTCATGAAAGAATGTTAAAATGGGTAATACAGAAGACCTATTTCAAGAAAGTGCTAATTTATTTTGATTATGATGTAAATGACTGCGACAGAAATTATTAATTTCGTGTGGCCTTTACTTTTCGACGTCAAGCTTTTTAACTATGGATATTACAGAAGTATTAATTCTTCATCTATTCTATATCCTAACAAAGTAACTTGGAGTGGTAAAAAATTGCCAAAAATTTCAAGTAGGGAACATATTAGTTTAAAGTAACGCATATTTTTATTTATTTACTATAACTGAAGTACCCATTGTTCATGGGTTAGTACTGAATGCAAATTTCCAAAAAGCAAGAACTTTCGTCACCATTGTATAGGAGAGTACAATGAATGGGAGTAGCATATTGTTAAAAGTAAAGAAAGAAAAGTTATAATTTTTGTATATTGTTAAAATATTACAGGTTAGAGAGTAATTAAGTAATTTTATTTGATTCGCGTTAGAGGTTATTTTGTGATACGCGAACGAATATTTATGCATTTTGAAATAATTTTCATAAAATGTCGAATCTAATCACACTTAGCAAAATTGGAAGCCTAGAATTGAATTTGAGCGACCACTTATTAAGTCGCCAAATTTCGTTCCATTCCCTGTAGTCTTTATTTCGAAATGCTGACACAAAATTTACGAATTCTGAAACGATTTTTGCAAATCTCAAAATGTAATCATATTTTAAAAATTCAACGCCTATAATTTAAGCGGAGCAACCACCTATTATGTCATCAAATTTCATATCATCAGAGGTACGGAATTTTTGTAAATAAAAAAACAGAAATTTCGCAGAAAAAAAAATTATATTTTGAAATTTTGCTAACATTCGCATAAACTACGTATAAAAAAAATATTTGCTCTTAAAATTTATATTCAATGTTAATTAATAGCTAAGTGTAGTGTTTTTTAACATTTGAGTGTTTTAGAGTCGCTCTTTTGTCTGTAACGACGATATAATAATCACGAAAGAAACGTTCTGGCTCTCCGCTACATTTTCAGGGAGTGCTTTGAAAAAAGGAATTTTCAAAAAGCTTTCGACCGATATAATTTGTCATAGTTGCAGCCACAGATGGAGAAAATAATTGACAAATATCAAAATAGGCTTCATGTGTTGTCATGAATTTCATGTACAAGGAAAGTTTATAGAAAGTTCTTTCAGATACGGCTTATAGCATTCTGCTGTATTAAAATGAAAATGCGCTGATTTTGTCTTTCAAGTATTGTTTTTGTCTTCTAATTTGTTCCACAAACGGTAAGCAAATGAGTAACTTAAACGCCACGTCAGACTTGATATAGTTTTGCAATTTCTCAAATTCTGATTAGCATCTATATAAATAAAGCAATGCGTAAACTCTCCGTTAGTCCGTTAGTTTGTCTGTCTGTGTCTCGCGTAGCTCGCAGACGGGTGATCGTAGACCTACCGAATTTTGTACGGAAATTCTCCAGCACGGGTCCCGACACACCTCGAAGCGATTTTTTCGAAATTCGAATTAGTTTAGGAGATATTGATAAAAAAAACCCGTCAAAAACACCAATTTTTGCTTTCCGCAATACCGCAATTGTAATCCCTGCAGTGAAAAAGTGAGAAATAAGCATCGAGGTTGCCATGTTTGGCAAATATATTAAATGATTTAGACTCTTGAATTAAAAATAAAAGAATAATCTTTTTTTTCTGTTTAGAATATTTGTAAGGCTGTTTTTTAATTAAAATATCGTGTACATGTGAAATCAAAGCAGGAATGAACTCTTTTATACTCAAATTAAAAATAGGATTTGGAAATTTTCCGAGACTAAAATGTGCAACTTTTTAATTTGGCGAAAAATAAAATGGTTGATATGCGATTTTCAGAAGATGATTCTAGCGCTTGGCGCAATTTAATGAGAGTGTACTTTTAAAAACAAGCGTAGGTTATCTTATAAATAAAAAGGAAATTCTGTTTGTCAGTTTGTCGATTTGGGTAGTATACAAATCCACAAAAATGGACCTATCAGCCTGAAATTTTGCACAGATATGTAGAATAATATAGAATAAAGGATAATCCACTTTAAAACTTTGAAAATCCACCCGTTCCCGGAATTTTTTATGTTCTCCACGCAGAAAGCTTTCCGTAATTGTAACCCATGTGTGAAAAAAGTGTGAAATAAGCATCGTGGTTGCCGTGTGGCGATTTTGCCGAATAAAATGTTTTAAATTCTTAGAGTAAAAATAAAAGAATAATAATGATTTTTTAAAGTTTATATTTGTAAGGTTATTTTTTTAATTATAATATCGTGTGCGCATAAGAAATGAGAGCAGGAATCAAATGTTTTATACGCAAAACAATGACGATTGAAGATTTCCGAGACTAATATATAATTTTTTTTTAGTTTGGCGAAAAATAAAATGGCCGATAGCCCGATTTTTAGAAAGTGAGTTCTAGCGGTTTGCACAGTTTTAGGATTTTTGGAGCAATTTACTGTGAGCTTAAGGAAATAGCATTTTTGAAAACAAGTGTATAGGTTTTATTAGAATACAGCATTAAATTTTAATTATCCGTGCAGAAATAATGCAGTTATTAGGGCATTTCAAGCGATCTAGCTTCAGAAATCTCGCCAATTGAGTACACTGATTTAACTTGGGGAATTCCGCCAAATTTCAGAAAATTGAACTCTCAATGAATAAAACACGTTATAGTTGATCATTTTAAAAATATGCCTGCTTTACTGTTTGGCGGTCGAACCGTTTCCTATTTTGATTGCTGCTAAGTCAATGCTTTGAATGATTCCCTGAAAAAACTCTTGCAAAATGGTGTATTGGCACTTTGGCGAGACGTACATTTGAAAGTGGATTTTATTTGAGAATGGTATATATAATAACACTGGTTATAGATAAAAATGAATGTTGGTATGTGTGTATGAGGTTGAAAAACTCCAGCACCGTTTCACCGATCGCCATAAAATTTGGTTCACCTAAGTCTTTTATCATGGAGAAGGTTTTTATGTTATCCGTTTTCCTCTAACTTGCCACTAGGTGGCGCAGAAGAACGTCGAATTCTATTCCGTTTAGCCGTTAGCTATGCGAATATCGACCAACCAATTTCGATGAAATTTGGTACACGAGGATATTAGAACACGAGAACAGAGACAATGAGAATATTTTTCACTATCTATTTTGCTGTAACTTGCCGCTAAATGGCGCTGCAACGCATCAACTTCTATATCGTTCGAACGATCGGCATAAAATTTTTTATACTTACACATTTGAGCACGAAGAATATATTCTAACTGTGTTGCTTTTGATGTCACTCACCACTAGATGGCACTGCAATGCATTATTATTTGAACTCGCCACTACATGACGCTGCAGCAGGCCAAATTCTTGACCATTCAAACGGTCGCTATGAAAATCAGTATACATAGCTATTTGAACAATGAGAATATTTTGGCGTTATCCATTTTGCTATAATTCGCCACCTGACGGCGCTGTAGCAAATCATTACTTTAATTAACTACTAGATGGCCCTGCAGTGTATCAATTCTTGACTGTGCAACTGATGGCTATGAAAATAGGTATACATAGATATTTGAACAAAGGGAAGAGTTTGGCGCTATCCATTTTCCTATAACTTGACACTAGATGTCACGTCAACACATGAACTTCAGGACTATCGAAGCCGATCGTCAAGAAAATTCGTATACATCGATATCTGAATGCGAAGAATATTTCCGCCGTATCCGTTTTGCTAAAACTCGCTAGTAGATTGCGCTACGCCGCATCGCCTTCTTCACCATACAAACGATTGCCTTGAAATTCGGTATGCATGATTATGAACACAATATAACGCGATATCCATTTTTGCTATATCTCTTTATTACAATAAATAGTAATCACAAGAAATCGTAATATTCAAAAGTCCATTCATTCCCGTGCGAAGAACGGGTACTGCAGCTAGTGTAAATAATAAAAAATAATAAACCTTTGTGGCCTATGAATTATTAGATTGATATTCTTTATTTTCTGTAGAAGCTATAATTCACTTTTAAATTTCAAGTAAGCTTGCAAATGTCTTGTGTAATGATTTTATAACCTTTGTAGATAAGTGCAAAATGGGAAAAAAAAAAAAAAAAAAAAAAAAAAAAGCCTAATGATTGCCAAAGCTTTCGATTCTTGATGATGTATTGCCAGATATTTCACAAAAAATTCCAATCAAGTAATTTTTGCTCAACAAAATATCAATTTAGAGTGGGCATTCTTTCTAGCATTATATAAAACTTAAAAATATGCGATCTTATTGAAACTTCGCGACATTTTCACCTAGCATAAGTACAACCCCTATGAAGGAGTGACATTTACAGAGGCACCAACTCCTTCTTCCTACTAAATCGTATACGTACCCACTAAATCGCTATTCCTCAGTTATTTTTGTGCTATAGTGTTCCTCAAAAATTTCTCATCTGACATTATCATAAAATTCATCGCATTTTTTTTTCTTTTCTTAATAGAAAAAAAATCAAAGAACGCGAAACGAAATAAATGAAATAAAGAACGCTAATCTCCCTGTGAGAAGAAGGAGCTATTTACTACTATTTGATAGAAGTAGAGTCAATCATAATTAAAACACTTGATTTGCGTACAAAAGTCTTTCGAATATTTAAATATTTAAGTAATCGTTATATTTCAGATAAATTGAACTTACAAATCTAGCATTTATTTCAATTTTTTTAAATAATATTTACAATTAATAATCTTTATTTTTTTTTTTTTGCAACATAAATCCAAAGGATTGCATAAAACTTTGTTAGTTATATTAGCAATTTATAGGGGCTTCAGAAAAAAAAAAATCGCAGGGGGAGGAAGGGGGCTCGCTCTTTTCCGGGACGACACTGTACATGGAACAAAATTGCATTTCGACGTAAAATACACTGAATTTTCTGATTTGGTTAGTTTTGTGGAGAATGGAACGTGCCTACACTCCATCTTTGAATAGTTGGATATCCAAACGCTGAATTTAGTTGGTGACATGCTGAAAAATTTTCCTTATTCACTAAAAATCTAGAAAAAAGCACAATGTCACAAAGAAAATCCACAACCTCAGTTATTAAGTAACAAAAACACGATTAAAATACAACAGACAAGCAGTTGGCTGTACGGTCATTTGTTCTTTTGTACTAAACGAAGAAGTTGGCGACACTTGCCAACATACAAAGGAACCAAAGTAAACTTTTTTGACAAATATCTTCACGAAATATTCTTCTTAAGATATAATAACTGTTCCGTAGTTTTTATCAAAGAAAACATATGAAGAACTGTTTTCTTAAAAATAATTGTTAACTATAGGTAAACATAAGTCGGTAAATTATGAAAAATCGCCATGGATGGCTATACGCAAGGTGTTCCATAGGTTGTGAAGTTGTTCTAAGGAACATGCAAGAACCAAGGAATGTATAGCTAAGTAATTTTCTATCAGATCCAATCTTTGGGTTTTGTCAATTATGCCTTTTTTACGAAAAGCCTTATTGGGGGCCGAATGCCTTGTACGAAAAGCGAGTCTACGGGCTTTGGCCCCTAGTGACGTAAAACAAAACTAACCTAATTTCCATACCATTTTATGTTTTTCAAATGCACATGATTGTGCAAATAGAATTTGTGCTTTATTTCAAAGCATAAACCATTTTGTGTGGCGACACTCGCCAAGCATGACCACCTAAAAACGGTTTTTAATTAATAGTTAAAAAAGTAATTAAAATTTCAAAATTCTGAGCCTCAGTTGAACATTACCAAAGTCTTGGGCTTATATGTTCAAATTTTCAAAGCTCTGCGCATGGACGCTGGCAGCATAGGGCAGGGGGGGGGCAATCGCCTCCCCCCTTGTTTTTTGTATGCAGTGTTTTCCCTTGCTTTTTTGCTCTTTCCAACATGGTAACCATACGTTGAAGTAGTCATTGCCCCCCCCCTGGGAAATATTCTGCCGGCGTCCGTGGCTCTGCGTGCTGCAGATTTGTCTGGAGAACATTCATTTTTATCATTATAGATATAGATAGATTTGGCGTAAAACTGGCATAATTTTCGTGGTATTCATGATTTTCAAATGCACGAGATACTTCATGGAATCGCATTTCTGTTAGCATTTCTGTTAGCTCATCAGCATTTCTGTTAGCTCAAAGCATGAATCATTTTATACGGGCGAAACTCGCCAAGCATGGCAACGTAAAAACGGTTTTTAATTAATTATTAAAAAAAGTAATTAAAACTTTAAAATTCTAAGTAGCCTATAGCCGTCTCCAGGTTCCCATCTATCTCTATATCAAAATTCATCACAATCGGTTCAGCGGTGTAGGCGTGAAAGCGTAGCAAACACAAACAAACAAACTCACTTTCGCATTTATAATATTAGTTAGGATAAATAACTTTTTTAAGCATACTTAACTATCTTTTTGCCGCATATTTATTCAAAACGTAAGGTAAGAATATTTATTTCTGTCATCAGCGTGTTAAACTAGTTTCTTAGTAAAATTTACTTCTAACAGAAAATCTTTGAAATAAAAATTGAATTGGTGGTAAGTTTTCAAACGAAACAAAACTAACTTCTTGCAATGCAAGTAGAAACATAAATGTGAACATTTTGAGAATTTCCTTGATGATAATTTTATACAAAAGCAGAAGGTTTTAGTTGTGCTTAAACTTTTCAGGATTATTAAATTAATAATTGTTGTTTTACTGTTGCATGCTCTATCCAAATGGATAAATATTACAAGCAACAATACAAAGCAACTTTCATATCACACCATACAAAGAAGGATGTTATAACAGTAAAAAAAAAAAAAAAAAAATCTGATGTGTCCAACACATGACTTCCTTGCACGTCCATTAGATCAAAAATATTTTCGACGCAATTCCTCTAAACTTATTTGTTTGAAAGAGATAAAATATCAATAATAGTAAGGTTTAGCGATTTCTAGACAAATATTTCGATATCGCCAAGCTGAGTTCAATTTGAAAGATTTCCTTCTGACACTTTATTTGGCGATATTTCACCAAAAGCCGACAAACTTGAGATAGTCTGCGAGATTTTGGGGATAGCCAAAGTAGTCATTGACCACAGACTTTCAATGAATTGAATGCATCCATACACCTCAAGTATTCAAGTCTTTGGCTCACCCTGTAAATAAATTCTCAGTCCATTGCTGTCAAAAAAGATATGAAAAACAGTTAGATATTACAATAGTTCTAAATACAAAAGTTCAAAAATCTACGGGTTAAAGTTTTAGTGTTATACAAAATACGAAATAATTTTTGGCGCCAAATTTGGCGATATTTCGGCGAAACTCGTCAATGTCGACGACATTTGGCGAGATTTTAAGCATGAACCAAACAATGACAGATTATCGCCAAATTTGGCGATATTTCGCCAAAACTCGCCAAGAACGATGACAAATGGCGATACTTTGGGCATGGACCAAATGACTGACTATCGCCAAATTTGGCGATATTTCGCAAAAACTCGCCATGGTCGAGGACAGACGGAGAGTTTTTGGGCATGTACCAAACAATGACTGTCTACAGTTGTATTATATTGAAGATGTCCATAGGCATTAAAGTACTAAAATTCTTTTCGGTGGTCCTGTAAATAAACTCTCCAGTAGATTGGAACCAAAAATCGAGATGCACAACTAGATGTTACAACATTCTTATATATGAAATTTCATAATAGTTTTTGAGATTTGAGAGTTAAATATGCACACACGTACACCAAAAGTCGCCAAGCTTGGCGACTTTTGGCATAGTTCTTGAGGGAGGCACGTGACCGTGGTCGGACCATTACCTAACTTATGTGGTAGGACGGTATTGTGCTTGAAATGGATGAATGCCCCTAAAATTGCCATTGACCGTAATGTATTGGAAATCTTTTGAGTGTTCCTGTAGCAGAACTACAAATGATAAAGACACTTTTTTTAATGGAGAAATTCATTTTCTAACTCTTTACAGCATACATCACTTCTGAGTCGTTTGAAATAGCCCAATACCTCTAAAAAACGCTTTGATGAATTTCGGCCCATAGAGCGTAATGTATTTCGAATCTTTTGGGCGGTTCTGTAGATAAACTATCCAGTCGAATGGAATCGAAAGGGGAGGTGCACAACTAGATGTTACAGCAATCCTAAATAGAAAGTTTCAACATTCTACGCCTAATAGTTTTTGAGATATGCGAGTTTAATGAGTTTCGGCCCATTGAGCGTAATGTATTTCGAATGTTTTGGGCAGTCCTGTAGATAAACTATCCAGTCGAATGGAACCAAAAGGGGAGGTGCACAACTAGATGTTACAACTATCCAAAATATGAAGTTTCGACATTCTACACCTAATAGCTTTTGAGTTAGGCGAGTTTAATGAATTTCGGCCCATAGAGCGTAATGTATTTCGAATGTTTTGGGCAGTCCTGTAGATAAACTATCCAGTCGAATGGAACCAAAAGGAGAGGTGCACAACTAGATGTTACAACTATCCAAAATATGAAGTTTCGACATTCTACACCTAATAGCTTTTGAGTTAGGCGAGTTTAATGAATTTCGGCCCATAGAGCGTAATGTATTTCGAATGTTTTGGGCAGTCCTGTAGATAAACTATCCAGTCGAATGGAACCAAAAGGAGAGGTGCACAACTAGATGTCACAACTATCCAAAATATGAAGTTTCGACATTCTACACCTAATAGCTTTTGAGTTAGGCGAGTTTAATGAATTTCGGCCCATAGAGCGTAATGTATTTCGAATGTTTTGGACGGTCCTGTACATAAACTATCCATTCGATCGCCACCAAAAGGGGAGGTGCACAACTAGATCATAGAACAATCCTAAATATCAAATATCAACATTCTACAACCAATAGTTTTTGAGATATGCGAGTTACATACATACGTACGTACGTACAGACGGCATGGAAAAACTGGCCACAGCAGACTCGCCGCTGGTCAAAATGAGTTGCAGACGCGTTAATATGATCGTGCATGCTAGCCTACGATAGAATGCATCGAAAAAAATTGTAAAATTAAATTTAGAGGTAGTCAAAATCGGTTTTTTTGTCGAAATTTGGCCCCCAAAATTTTTCGGGATCACATTACTTCCTTATACTACGTACAAGGAAGTAAAAAGAAAGAAAGAAAGAAAGAAAGAGAGAGATTGTTTAAGATGCAAATTGAAATGCCGTAGTTCGATGATAATATGTAGGATAATAAATATTTCAATTAAAATATTTATTTTCAATCGTCAATTTCATTACCTATTTTTCAAATAAAATGTTCCAGAATATTTTTGTATTTATTATCCCAATGTTGAGCATTTATTATAGTAGCGTGACCAAATTTTGCAGCTGGTTAATTTTTAGTTATTCATGTTAGATACATTTTGAAGCAATAGTTTATTTATATCTACTGTTTTCTATGGGAGGAGGCCTAAAAAAGGGCCCCGTAAAAAACACACAGAATTAAAAATATCTGTTTTTTATGAAAAAAAAACCCTCAACCTTGTGTGTACTAGATTTTTTTTAAATTAAATCTTTGAAATGTTAGAGTCTGAGATGGGTTCCCTGTAAAAAATAATAATAATATCAATAATAATTAATCAAAAAAATTAAAGACGTTCTAGGAAGCAACGCGTGCTAGGAAGCAACTTATGCTTAAAAACAGTAAGGTAACTTTAAACCGTGTTTTCTCAAAAAGCATTTTTAATGAATTGTCTATAACATGACCAAATTTCTCTAAAAAGTTGTAACTGCTGTTAATATACCGTGTTTACTTGCGTAATAGTCGCACTTTTTGTGTCAATTTTTCATGGTGAAATTTAGGTGCGACTATTGTGATGGGAAATCTACTACATAATATTGTTCACTCTAATGCTAAAACATTACTATATTACCAAATGCTTCCAGATTATTGCAATATATTAAATTAAATAATCTTTTCGACAGTTGCACACAAAAAAGAGCTATATTTCCACACTAATATTTTTACAGACATATATGAAGGTCAAATATACGTGACTGCGACTTTTATGCCGATAAAACATTTTGACGATTTTTTTTCTGCTTTAAAACGGGGGTGCGACTAATTATGCGAGGGTGGCTATTACGTGAGTAAACATGGTATATAGAATGAACTAATATTAAACCTGGATGAGAAAAAAAAATGAAATTTTTACAAACATATGTATAGTAAAATATTTTAACAAACACACATATGTAATCATCTTTTAAGTTATAATTTGAAATCAAATTAAAAAATGCTAAATATGTATTTAATTTTTTGAAGTTAATAATATTTTATTACTAAATTTGCAACATTAAGTATGTTCAACAGTAAATATATGTGCATTTTAAATTTCATTTATCCTGCGGATAAGGCAATGCTCCTAAAAAAAAAAAACTTCCCCCCCCCCTCAAAAATCTATGAATAGAAGTTTTATCTCGAGATTTAAAATATGTCATGGTGTATCAAAATATGTCATAGTGTATCATTAAAGAAAAAAAAAGTAATTATGCTACTACTATTCATTTGCTGACAATATCCCCTGTAATTTTTGTGGCGGATCGCGGTTTCAGCCCCATTATTGATGATAAATGACAGCTACTCCGTGACAGCTGGACACGAGCCGAAGGGAGCTACCGCGAGCATAGAAGTGACCGCGAGGAGGGGGAGGGCAGCTAGGGTCAGGGTCAACTTGCTTCCTCACCGAGACAGCAAAGATTCTCTCTCCGAAGGAAAAGGAGATAACACATTTACATTTTGGATTTTTACTAGGTCCCCAGCCTAATGAGACATCTGTTGCTAATTCATTCGACGATTTGGGATTCGACGATTTGGACCGTTTCCGAAAATCTTCCGTAGAGTTAGCATTGTGGAATGGAGTGACTTCGGAAAAACTGCTATATCTAAGCATTAAATAATCAGTCTTATGTTTTTCCGTTCGATTTTCCTAATCTCAAATACTTACTTAATGCATAAAAATCACTTTTTAACTAGAAATCCGAATTTAAGTACTATTTTGAAGCGATTATTTACGTAGTTTCGCTTTCGAGCTGTCATCGGAAGCTTGAATTTTAAGTCTTATCTCACACTTTCAAAGGCGGATCCAGGGGGAGGGCGCAGGGGGCGCGCGCCCCCTCCGAGAAAAATATATTTACACTAGATAAATGGGGCTTTCACCAATATTAAGTGGGCTTTACACTAGATAAAATGAGTATTCGGGATTTGCGCCCCCTCCGAAAAAAGTTTCTGGATCCGCCCTTTCACACTTTCCTTGTTTGAACTTTACAATAATATTGTTTTAATATTTATTTATGTTATATGTGCGCATATCATGCTTTAAATTAATAAAAAAATCCTTCAAAAGCTTTCTATTTTGTACTTTTTTCCATGATTGCGCCGGACTGCATTTGGCGAAAAGAATACAGACGCCAAACTGCTGTTGGCTCCCTTTTACTCGGCGCGTTTCATCTGGTTTTTCGCTTTGAGTCAAAATGTTTCACTTTCAGTTATAAATATTTAGATAAAGCAATATTTTTCTGAGATGGTAACTCACTAGATACAAGTCTCTGAAAAATATTTACTGGCATGAGTTATTTTAAGCACTCTATGCAGAAGTTATTCAGCTGTTCAAAAATGTACATGATATTGTGGTGTAATTGAATATTTACTATTTACTTTTCAATTTTTGCTTTTTGTACTTGTAATGGTCCTTTGTTGTTGTGTGACTGATTTTTACGGGGTTTTTTTTGGAGGGGGGAGGGGGAGGCACAGGAAAGATTTGGGGGGATTTTTCTTCTATCCATGGTTCCTTTTGAATTTCCAAAGAAACATTGAAAATAAAAAGATCTTGACGCAAAATTGGGAGCACGTGCCCCTTTCTGTATATTCTAACGGCATATTGTACTTTAACCCATATTATCGCAACAAATCTACTAATAATACCTATTACTTTCATCTTCGTTTCTTCCCCGTAAATGCACAATTTAAATATTTAAATCCTCCATATTTCGGCAGAAGGGAATAGTTTACTTTAATCTCGTTTCTTTGAGAATTTACTTTGATATGACGTAAATTTTATGGCATGCCGTGTTTACTCGCGTAATAGTCGCACTTTTTTGCCATTTTTCTTGGAGAAATTAAACTATTATGCGAGGAAATATACTACACAATATTCTACACTCTAATATTAAAATACTGGTATTATAATAAAATTACTAAGTTACCAAAAACTTCTAGATTATCTGCCGTATGTTAAATAGTCCTTTCGTCAGTTGCACACAAAAAAGAGGCATTTTTCTTTTTATAGAAATGTTTTTACAGACATAAATGAAGATCAAATACGTGGCTGCGACCTTTATGTAGGGAAAATATTTTGACGATTTTTTCTGCTTCAAAACGGGTGCGACTGCAATGCGAGGGCGACTACTACGCGAGTAAACACGGTAGTTTTAATCTCATGCTGTTTTTAATTTCAGAAGTCACGTTCCTGACTGCCGTAAAAGGAAAACCCAGTTAATTCACCCAGTTAGATTTTTTAACGAAGTATCATTAAAACTTACCAAATATTAAATTTAAAAATTAATCTTCTGTTAATTCTTAATATTTCACCTATCATTTAAACTATCCATCAGCACAAATGTATATGTATTTGTATACATTTAAACTGACAAATGAAGTTATTCATGTGAACTTAATCATAATTTACTTCTACAACAACATTATAGGAAGCATGCTTGAAGGAAAAAAAAAAAACAATTTTCCAATATTTAAAAATCTACCAATACCGATATTCATATAAAGTAATTCATATAAAGTAAGGGTTTTATGAGTGATGTACTACAAATATGAATTAATAAACAAAAACAAACAAACAAACAAAATGTAAGGGGAATAATAATACATCGTTATGTGACAGCACTTTAATTTGCTGCACTGTAGTTATTTCTCCGTACTCATTGCATCCATAATTGAACGATATTATGCATGCTCAGTTCGCACCCTTTAACAGGTAGAAATAAAAAGCGAAAAATAAAACTCTCCTGCTTCGCGAGTAACGGCCAACTGAGGGAAAACGGGTTGCCGTAGTTTGGATGATTTTTCTGCCGTGGATGATTTTCTGAGCATGCGCACTAAGACCGTGTCGTATCTCTACGAAGTTCAGTATCTCTAGGTGTAAGTGTTAGTGCAAAATGTCAACCGTGTCATAACCTACGTCCAAAACCGAGGACACAAAAATAAGATATCTATCCTGCACGATAGTATAGCTGATTTTGTGCAGATAAGGAAGAACAAACTTCCCTCGAAAATTTAGCCGCCAGGAATATTACTTTATTTTTCAATTACAAATCTATATAAAAATATTACTATTTTCAAAGGGAAAAAATTATTGAGGTCCGAAAGGGTTAATTAATGAATCTTACCATTTTGAGTCCTTCTGCATTCCTTCCTATGCAGTCCTTCCTATTTCAAAAACAAGAAGATTAAATATTTAAGCAGATTTTTGTTGTTATTGTTAATAACATATAACAACTAGCAGTAGAATTCTATCCAGATGCTTTTTTATCAAGGAAATTATAGTCATTTTGTAATATTTTATCTCATACATGTTTGCTTAATATAAAAGTATTGGACAAAAATGTACTTGAGATTGAAAATTTGATATAATATCTACAAACTTTTCGTACCGTGCATTATGTAACATTGTAACATAGAAGGAAAAATTAACAATAATAATGAAACAAGCATAATACATTCACTTAGTTCCGAGACAACAAACGCACAGAGCAAATTTGCAAATTACCCATAGTTCACCATTTCTCCGAAGGAAAAGTAAAAATAGAAGTAATACTCTGGTATAGCTCTCAAAGTGGATTCACAGCTGCGTTTGTTTGTATTTCAGACTGGTAAAATAAGTAAATCGGCAGGCAGTCTTTGAAAAAACTGTATGAATAATTCATGTGGAAGTCAAATCAATTTCAAAATACGCATTTGAATATTTTCAATATTGGAATTTACATAGATTTAAGGATAAAAATACTTTTTTTTATTTTCTTTTATTCCCATTCAAAGTTTTCTATGAACATAACACTATTTTTAATTTAAATTTAATTAATATTTCTTAGAAATAACAGTTTCTTTTCCGACCACACTAAGTTATTTAAGATAAGAAAACATGCACTGAAAATTCACCAATTTTGAAATACTTAAAGTCTGGAGACATTAAGTTATTCAAAATTTCTTATGTAATTCAAAATTTCTTTTTTGATTTATCTCATATACAGTGATAGCAAAACGATAAAATAAAAGTGCAAACTCTTTTTTTATATGAATATAATTTTTAAAAAAAACTTTATTGGTGAGTGTGTACCATTGAAAACTGGTGGACTTTTATCGCAGTATCATAGCTGCCAACCTTCCCAATTTCTTCGGGAGGTTTCCCACCACTAATTTTTACCTAGGAATTCATTCTTACAATAACGCCAAAAATTTAATGTAAAATAACACTATTTAAAAATTGTGGTGGGAAATCACCCAAAGAAATCGGGAAGGTTGGCAGCTATGCAGTATGCTGTGCTTCACATTTATTTGAATGGATTTCTTTACAAAAAAACAAACATTTGCATTATTAAAACAAACGGACTTATGAATCTAGTTGCAGAAGAAATATATTACCTAAAAAATAGAATATAAATTGATGCATTTACACATTTTCAAAAATTTATTCAACTATAAATGAAATTTCCTATTTTAGGTTCGCGAATGTTTAATTAGATTTTTAAAAACAGACGCATGAAAAATTGTAATTATGCATATCCGTATTTATAGTTTATGATAAATTATTTTTAATATACGAAACTAACGAAAGAAGTTCGACTTCACTCAAACTCTACTTCACTCATTTTCATAAATAAATAAAAAATGCTCTTTTTTTCCTTTTTAAGCAACAGTTTCATTATTTTGGTATTTATGCCACATTTTAGAAATGTAATTTTTAATATACTTGCAATTTACATTTGTTTCATGTCTAAACATACATTCTACTGCAAAAGAATATTCTTAAAATATTTTAATCTTTTCCAGTAAATATAGACATGTAAACGAACAAAACTATCTTAACAATGCTTATCTGCAAAATTATACAGTTGTTCTAGAAAATAGTTTAATTGCAGCCAGAGAAATCTACATTCATTATCGGAGTAATTATAGATGCTCTGGAATTTTTGAATCAGAATTTGAAACTAAATCATGGGGTTATAAACTAAGATTTCGGGAAACTAAAGCAATTTCTATTATTTTATTATTATTCTCGAACAATTATTTTCCCTTTCCATGCATTGCATTTTATTTAACTCATGTCTAAAAATGAGGATATTAACTGATTTACAATGTGTGTAGACATATACGGTGTTTAGTTTTTGTGAATTTACATTTTTCGGTAATTGATATCACAGATATTTCATGATCACAGCATAAATACAAGATTGTTTTTGAATATTATAAATATTACTAACCCCACTCAAAAGGGTATTCGAGTAATCAATAAATTTACTATTTAGTTTTGTGAATAATTAATTAGTTTTTGGAAAAACACGAAATAAGAAAGAAATATGAGAAATATTGAGACACTTCTTGTTTTTGTTAGTGATTAAAGTTATCCTTGTGCGCAAATAATTAATACAGAGTAATAAGGTTATAATTTCCATTTATTTAATCAAAATGTCCTCTGGTTTCTAAGATGTATTGGGATTCACTCTAATTATCAAAAGAAAAATATTTATTTTATACTCAAAATAAGCCATAGAGTACGAATATTTATATACGTAACTTAGACTGCCTAATAAACAGAATACCTAAAATTAATTAACATTGGCAAAATAAGATGTAAATTATACAACTATATTTGGTTAAACAGCTATATTAAGTTAAATATATTTTAATACATTTTCATAAAATCCGAAGATACTTGCAACATACAGCGTGTCCATTTTTAACTCGAACGACTTTTATTCTCGCAATCGGTAGTCGTAGATATGCATTTTCAGTTATAAAAATGGTCAAAAATAGATGTAGAGTGAAGATGTTAAAAATTCATAGCGAAGAATAAATGGTAAAATATTCGCGATTTACATTTGTATACGACCAATAATCACTGAGATAGGAATCATAGCATTTTGTAAATTTTCACACGTGTACATTTGCATACATTCAATAGCCGTACACAAAAGGAAATACAGAAAAAAGACAACTTCGCTTAGAAAATTATTCTAAAATCAAACTTTTGTCTTTCATCTTTAAACATCTGTTGTAAAGTATGCATACTGAACTCGCTAACAAGAGAGATCATTCGTGATATAACCACTCCAATCTGCTGTACAGGTGCAATAAGAAATAAATATTGTATTGATATGTTATGTGGACCATTATCTGACTTCCCAAATGATCATGTTTTCAGACCTCCCCAAGTGGTTTCAACTTGACAGCAACAAAGCAGCTCCCTCCTGAACACTTCAACTCAGTATGCTTCAAGAGAAAATCATAGGGTGCGGTGATCTGGTAGAATGGCCATCTCGATCGGTAGACTCAAAACATCTAAATTTCCTTCTCTAGAAATAATTGAAGAAGCAAGGTATGTGCAGTATAATCAATGAACGGAGTACATTTACAAAATCGCAATCCATCCTCAGCCAGGTGCATCGTGCTTGATCTCCTGTTTGTCTGCGTGACACATGTCATTAGAAAGTAAGAAACAAGATATTTATCTCTTGCGAATTTTATTTTTGTTACATGTTACTCTTTTTTGAGTTAATCTGCGAGAAAGCACTACTTACTATACTACCACTTTAAATTACTCTATTAATACTGTACGAGCTCTTGTGCTGTGCTTTTATTATTATCGTACAAAAAATATACATATTTTGCAATAACAATCATTAGAAAATAGTATGCTGCACAATTCTTCGAAATGAACAACAGTACTTTTGTCATGATTATATATGTATTCTAAAAACTCGTTCTTCTTCTAATAGCGCAATATTCTCATCTCCATTTGTGTAAGGTACCCATTTTAATCATTAAAAATTTGAACTCCAAATTCTCCATGAATATTGCTCGTATTAATATCAATATTTTGTGTTTGCAGTGTTTTTGTACAGGCAACATTTCTCTTAATATGAATATAGGGAGATGGGGACTCTATACATCCATATTCAATATACATCAAGTTCATATTGTTTATTTTTCTCTAAGTATTTGTCGCTTCAAACTTTTAATATATAAATTCTCTAACAAATTTTGATCATTTTTGTAGTTGGAAATATGCATGTTGTACTAACATTTACGAAAATAAAGGTTAAAAAATTTAAACGTAGACACACTGTGTAAATATGCCACTAATACCAATTATGTTATTTCTTTTAATTTTACTCAAATCTTTCTGTACGTTAGCTTCGTCACAAACGGTAAAAAGTGATTAAAGTCTACAGTAACGAAAAGTTTTTCTTAAAATTTCACCTCAATAAAGTGTGAATTCTAAGCAATAATTTAAGATTACTCAACACATAAAAATGTTGTTAAGATGCATTAAAATAATTTACGTATGGTAACATTATGTACAGTATTGTTTTTTCTATGCATAGCTTTATTTATTATCATTCTATTCTGCGTTTTGCAAGACTGACTGAAGCAAGAATTGATAAGTGGTTTTATCGTTGCTTCAATTACCTTAGATGACTTTAAGGTAAACGGTATATAATGTTGAAATAATCTTATAAATAAAAATGAAATTCTGTTTGTTTGTTTGTTTGTTTGTGGATTTGATTCGTATACAAATCCACAAAAATGGACCTATCGGCCTGAAATTTAGCACAGATATGTAAAATAATATAGAATAAATCACAGTCCACTTTAAAACTTTGAAAGTCCACCCGTTCCCGGAATTTAAGAGATTTTTTATGCTCTTCACGCAAAAATCTTTCCGTAATTGTAACCCCTGTAGTGAAAAAAGTGTGAAATAAGGATCGTGGTTGATATGTGTGGCGATTTTGCCGAATAAAATGTTTTAAATTCTCAAAGTAAAAATAAAAGAATAATAATGATTTTTTTTTTGTTAGTTTATATTCGTCAGGTTATTTTTTTTTAAATTATAATATCGTGTGCATGGGAAATCAGAGCAGGAATGTAATGCTTTACACGCAAAACAATAAGAATTGAAGATTTCCGAGGCTAATGTGTAAATTCTTTTAGTTTGGAGAAAAAATAAAATGGCTGAAATATGGATTTTGAGTAAGTGAGTTCGAGCGGTTTGCACAGTTTTCGGCTTGGCGCAATTTACTGAGAGCTTAAGGAAATAGATTTTTGGAAAAAAGTGCAAAGGTTTTATTAGAATACAGCGTTAAATTTTAATGATCCGTGAAGAAATAATCCAGTTATTAAGGGATTTCAAGCGATCTAACTTCAGAATTCTCGCCAATTGAGTACATTGATTTAAGTTGGGGGAATTCCGCCAAATTTCAGAAAATTGAAATCTTCTCATTTAGTACATCGGAGTAACGATGAATAAAACACATTATAGTTGATAATTTAAAAAAAAAATCGGCTGTATTAAGGGATTCCAATTTTCAAATAACTCTCTTTGGCTACTCTTTTGCGGTCGAACCATTTCCCATATTGATTGCTGCTAAGTCAATGCTTCGAATGATTCCCTGAAAAAACTCTTGCAAAATGGCGTATGTTGGCACTTGGGCGAGGCTTAGATTTGAAACTGGATTTTATTTGAGACTGGTATATATAATAACACTGGTTATAGATAAAAATGAATGTTGGTATGTGTTTATGAGGTTGAAAAACTCCAGAACCGTTGAGCACCGTTGCACGATGAAATTTGGTTCACCTAAGTCTTTTATGATGGAGAAGGTTTTTATGCTATCCGTTTTCCTTAACTTGCCACTTGGTGCCGCAGCACAACGTTGAATTCTATTCCGTTTAGCCGTTTGCTATGCGAATATCGTCCAACCGATTTCGATGAAATTTGGTACACGCGAATATTGGAACACGGAGAATATTTTTCACTATCCATTTTGCTGTAACTTGCCGCTAAATGGCGCTGCAACGCATCAACTTCTATACCGATCGGCATAAAATTTTTTATACTTACACATTTGAGCACGAAGAATATATTCTAACTGTGTTCCTTTTGATGTCACTCACCACTAGATGGCACTGCAATGCATTATTATTTGAACTTGCCACTAGATGACGCTGCAGCAGGCCAAATTCTTGACCATTCAAACGGTCGCTATGAAAATCAGTATACATAGCTATTTGAACAATGAGAATATTTTGGCGTTATCCATTTTGCTATAACTCGCCACTTGACGGCGCTGTAGCAAATCATTACTTTATTGAACCACTAGATGGCCCTGCAGTGTATCACTTCTTGACTGTGCAAATAATCGCTATGAAAATAGGTATACATAGATATTTGAACACGGGGAAGAGTTTGGCGCTATCCATTTTCCTATAACTTGCCACTAGATGTCGCGTCAACACATGAACTTCAGGACTGTCCAGCCGATAGTCATGAAAATTCGTATACATCGATATCTGAATGCGAAAAAAATGCGACGTATCCGTTTTGCTAAAACTCGCCACTAGATTGCGCTACGCCGCATGGCCTTCTGCACCGTACAAACGATTGCCTTGCAATTTTGTATGCATGATTATTGGACACAATATAACGCGATATCCACTTTGCTATATCTGTTTATTACAATGAATAGGAATCACCACAAATCGTAATATCAAAAATTTCCTGTACGGTAAGTCCATTCATTCCCGTGCGTAGAACGGGTACTTCAGCTAGTGTCGTATAAAATGCTTAAGCAAATTCTTTTACTTCCAATGGTGCACTATATATCCCCCCATTGTTGAGGTATGCATAACAGAAGAGAATAAAGACATATTTGGCTCCATTTTTGAAATGAACATTATTCACTTGAACTGAATTAGTCTGCTTTTGGTTATTATTTCCTTTCGCTAGCCCTATACAGAACAGAAGAGAAAAAAGACATATTTAGCTCCATTTTTGAAATGAGCATTATTCACTTGAACTGAATTAGTCTGCTTTTGGTTATTATTTCCTTTCGCTAGCCCTATACAGAAGAGAAGAGAAAAAAGACATAATTAGCTCCATTTTTTTAATGAACATTATTCACTTGAACTCGTTTAGTCTGCTATTGGTTATTATTTCCTTTCGCTAGCCCTTTACCAAAAAGAAAAAAACGAAAAGAAAACTTATGCTTTCGGAATGTTTGAAAAGCATGGGTGCTGCATGTGTTGTATTTAAATAAATCCTCTTTCTGAGAAAAATAGGTACGGTAAGGTCAGGCAAGTTGGACAGCTCTGCATAATTTGACTGCATAACACAGAACTAGACTTGTTGTGAGAGACACGAACATTTTTTTTTTCCTTTCTAAACGCAATCTCACAACGGTTGACTTCCTGGAAATGGAGACATTTTCAAACAATTACAAGTTTCAGATCACGTCATAAAAGTAATGAAGATATTCAATCAAGTTGGTCCACTTACCACTTTCGTGAGTTAAATAGAACGCCACTCAATAGTTTTCAATAGAATAATGGCGGAAATTGCAATGTATAAGTGAATAAAGGTAGTTATGTTTTTAATCCTTGGGAAAAAAAGCCATTGGGTTATCTGACACTGTTTTCTAGTAGCAAATTTTTATATAATACAAATCCAAAAAGCATAAAATGCCTTTATTTTTAAACACTGTTTATTTTTTTTATTTAAGCACATTTACACTATCCTTTTGTTTTACAATCCGCCATAAAATACTTGAACATGAAAATTAATATGTATGAATGTTATTTAAGATTTCAGTCACATGACAAAAAATGAAATGAAACCCTAATAATTTATCTAGACCTTAAAATAATTTTTTGAGTATCGTAAGTATTATAATAAAGTAGCTGAACTAAACATAAATTGACCTAGTCCATATAGGTAGCTACCTAAAACTATTAAATACTAGTAAAAATGCTTTAAACTGGTCATACTTCGACAAGTATCCCACATTAAAAAGAAATTCAAGATACATTATTTCACGTGCCCCAATTCTAGGGCAACTAGGCCACTTAATTTTAAAAACTATTTCAAATACCACGAAATTAAAAAAAAATCTAGAAAGATATCCTTCTTAAGAGCGCTACAATAATGTAATTTGTTCTTCGGTACCGCATTTAGTAAAAAATAGTTTAATAGGATCAATTGAATTTTACAAAATTGCGTATAACTTTACCGAAAAATAAATTAAAATAATGTCATGTTTTCTATGCGCTGTGGAATACGTATTTACAGTCAATATAGCAGATCATCTAGGAATCATGGTGATGTAGAGTTGGTGAAATTTAAGAATGGGAGTGACTCACTTCCCCCGCTTGTCCACTTACTCTACATCACCATAAATATATAAAAAAAAAACTTTATACAAGTATAATTTAAATAAAATAAAACGACCTCAAATTACTTCGCCATACAGAAAAATTATTGACATTCTATATTAGTAGGGTTTGGTAAATTTTGCCAAGTATAGCAGATATCGCTCAGTCTTGGGGACTGGCCTTTTGACGCCAAACTTGGCGATGAATTGCCACAAAGGGCTTACTTTGGACACATATTCCTTTCCTAACCCTTTCTAAGCTATATCATTATCCCCATTGAAAATACCACGGTTTGACAAATTCTCACCAAATACAGAAGATATCGTCAAGCGGAGTTCACTTTTTGGAATTTATTTTTTGACGCCAAATTTAGCAAAAACTTGCAAACTTGGCGACTTTCGACACTAAGACCGGCTCCATTACTGGAAACCCTTTAAGCAAAGTCTTAAAAGCACGGTTGGTTTTTTCTGATTTTCGGAATGATAATATCTCCAGAACTTTACCAAATTAATATAGGACCACACATGAGCTATTTCCTTTTCAACAGAAAAATAATTTTGAAACTCAGTCTACAAAAAAATATACCGTTAATTATAGTACCTAATTTTATGAAGTCAGTAAATAAATACAAATAATAGTGTATAATGTGTACGAATCTGTACGTACATTTTAAGAAGCATAAAAGCTTGTCCCTTTAAATAACTTTCCCTCGCCTTTCACTCAAAAAAATACCTTAGAATGGTGTTTGTTTGAATATATTCTTAAGTATGTTTTCAAATGATTCAAATGTCGGTATTATTTGTTCTATTTTAATACTATGATCCAAAAAAGTTGCAACAGAACGCATTTTACCGTGATTGAAAATAGTAAACGTTTTACGCTCATATCTTTTATTTATAGCAGCTCTTTCGAATTTTGCATTTTGAGCAATTCCGCAACCGGATATTAAAAAGTGAAATAAAAGAAAATGCATTTACTTATAAAGTTTTATAGACAAAAAGAAAAAATTCAATTACATTTTGACCTACTTTAGTATGGTTTAGAAAATTCTACAGAACAGTTTGATTTTTCCAAATTTTATAGTTTTTGTGAATTTACGAGCCATTGTTTTATAACCTAAATCATTTTCGTGAAATTGAGACTGGAAGTGTGTGATATAAGGAATTGCATTGGGGATGTTAAATTGGGATATGGAAATAAACTTCGTTTATATGAATGTCTATCATATAATAAATCCAGATTCGTTTTAGAACATTCTAATACAAAGTTTAAATCTAAAATTGAATCTAAACTTTTTGAAATATAATTTTAATAAAATATATTCTCATAAAATTTCTTTTTTATATTACGGACAGCTTTAATAAATGATTTTACTGAATGTTTTCAAATATAACATGTGGATTTATTTGGCAAAATGATTATAATAATTTACATTCAGACAGTGGCGGATCCAGAATTTTTTTTTGGGAGGGGCTAAGTTTTTTAAAAAGCTTATTTCATCCAATTAAAATGTACTGTAAATCAAAATTTTAGTCTAAATCAATGTGCATGCTTTGG
>JAWZYV010018195.1:0-30706 GCA_038373885.1 Cheiracanthium punctorium
CTTGGCAATTATTCATTTAAAAGTTAAATTACATACGCGTTTCAACTTCTTCAAACACTTCACCATTTTGTTTTCCTAAATCATTATCATCCAACTATCAAAGTTGAAATTAACGGACTAGGCAATTATTCATCTAAAAGTTAAATAACATACCACTATATTTCAACTTCCTCTAACACTTCTACGCTTTTGTTTTCCTATATCATCAGGGTGCGAATTGAAGGGGGGGATGCCCGGGATTGTCCCTGGCTGAAAAATGTAATATCCCTGGCTAAAGAGATATTAATTGATCCCGGCCTGGGATACTATTTATCCCCTGCTCGAGAAATGTTAAAATTAGTCTCTGTCCTTACAAATTCAACAGTACCTAACGATTTTAAGTATTGAAAATAAAAATTCTTTTATTTACTAGAGAAAAGAGCAAGTTACAAACATCCCTTTGAAATCGATATATACATGCCTGATGCCACTTCTCATTGTGCAACAAATTAAGACTGCGAAATGAACGAACAAGCGCTGTTCCGCCGCGAGCCGAATTTGAGGTTAGACATAGAATCGACATAGGGAGGAATATATGTGCACAGAAAATCGGGCGTCGACTTTTGTTTAGGTCCCTTCCCAGACATGTTGGCGACTGCATTTGTTATGTAATACTTAATATATTATGGGAGTTGAGCATTTTACGCCTTCCCTCCTTTTTTTTTTTCTTTTCAAATGCCCCCCCCCCCAGAAGAATGTTTTCTTTCAAATTCCCCCCCCCCTGGAGAAAATGTTCAATTCGCAACCTGTATATCATTATCATACAACTATCAAAGTTGAAATCAACAGACTATGCATTTATATGAAAGTTAAAATATACCACTGCATTTCAATTCCCTTTAACACTGCACACACTGAAAGGGACATTGCAGATCCCTTTTTTAACGTACACATGACAGCGGAATTCCAGTAGAAAAGTTATGTACGAGGGATTCGCATTCGAATGAACATGAATATAGGGATGGATGGGAGACGAGATGCGTTAGTGACAAGGGCGTAGCCAAGGGGAGGGGGGGGGTAGTAGAGGGTCACACACCCACCATGAGGAATATTTGGTCATACAAAATGTATATTCTTTACTCCTTATCACACACATGTATACATATGTGTGAGTTGCAGCAGTCGTAACCCCCCCCCATGAAAAATTTCTGGCTACGCCACTGGTTAGTGTGATTATGGCATCGCTACCCTGGGGTAATCTGCCAAAGATGGGGGTACCTTGGTAGAACGACTTTCTAAGGGGGGTCTAACGCGTATCCACGATGCATCTGGAGAAAACATACCAAAACTCCATACCGTTAGATCGACAACCGCGCAATGGGACCCGAACCCGAGACCTTCACACTTCGGTTGTCTACCATTTTCAGTGACATAACAACTGTGCCAGGGTGAGGCTGGGGAGACGAGATGAGACAGAGATGTGCAGTTGTTTTGCGACGTTTTTATTATTTCTGTATAGGGATTTTGCGAGAACTGACGTTTTTACTAGTTCTGCATAAGGATTTTGCGGAACGAGACGAATGAGAGATTTACAGTTGTTACGCGAGAAAAGACTCACGTTTTCACCATTTCTGTAAAGGGATTTTGCAAGACGAGACAGACCTATTTTCCGTCTTGCGGAACGCGCACCAAATTTTTTTAACAAACTAAAATTTTAGTATTATTTATGTGCACTTCCAAGAAGGAATGGAATAGCTTTTAATTATCTCTGGAAAATGAGTGAAAGTGTCTCCATGATCATAACATTAAAAGGCATACAAAAAGTACGCCTGTTTTGTATTTATCTATATGTTTTTAAAATTTGCTTATAATAAATTTTGTAGTATCCTTCTAAAAGATATTGATAGCATATATTATTTATTTTAAAAGTTGGATTATTTTATTTGCACTTAAAAATAATTTATGAACGTCATTAGAAATAGATTCTTATTGCTGAGTCATTATTGCTGATATGCTCCTTAAATTTATTAATATTGAAAAGATCCAGAGTTTAAGGCAAGAAAAAAAAATGTTTTATCTGATAGTTATATTTTAATTTTATCAAGTTACTATGGGTATTAGTACTTAAAGAGAAGAAAATGTAAGTGATTGCTTTTTTTTTTTTTTTTACAGAATAAGAAAAGGTAATTTTTATTAATCTATTTTTTGTTTTCCTTCCTTCTTTCTTTCTTTTTGTATCAAATATTTAAATTATTTTGTTTTTATAGCAACTTTTAGCTAAAATATTTCTTTCTAAAAATGGGACAATCAACAAATTAAGTAATGTGGGGATATATTCAAGTAACTGAAAAAGAACTGTTCATTTGATTAGCGAGATTATCTTTATTCTTACAAAATATGAATGTGTATATCAAAGGTAAGTCTAAAAATAAATTGTTTTAAAGCTTTATTTGTGTGTGTATGTATTTCTCTGAGTGAGCGCAACAGTATCAAAAGAGCAGATCCTTACTCTCTCAGAGTCACGTAACTTCAAAAGTGGGTGTGACCACCGGAGCCTGTCTATTTCGTCAGCCACGGCCGTGATGAATATGACGTCATATCGATCGCAACCGCTCAATTTGTCACGCAAAATGAGTCACCTTTTTTTACTCTCGGAAATAAAAGGGAGTTGAAAATAGCAAAAAATTCCTAAAAAATGAGGGAACCTGTGGATTTTCAGATTTTTAAAGCAGCAGAGATTGTTTTTTTTTTTTTTATTTTTACACATAATAATGAAAATTTTCAAGTGGATCGTATAAACGGTGTAGATGTTAGTACGTTTTTTCTGCATTTTAATATTTTTGAACTTTTTAATCTTCTTAGTAATGGCGGTAAAATGTTTATATCGAAGTGGTTACCCGGAATGGTTACAGAGTGAGTCAGGGATCAGCGCAACCATGCAGTAGGATAAAATGTAATGCTCAAAATGTTCCTAAAATATGCGTTTCATTCATGAAATCTTTCAATGCTCCATAATTACCTCGGAATGTACGAACAGATTTAATGGCCTCATCATACCACAGACTCTGCGCTAGTTCAAGTCATATAATCCAATCCAGGTAATAAGCCTATAAATGTGTCCATAAAAAAAAAAGGAATTTACATTTTCTGAAGCTGTCCGTTTCAAATACAGTTGAGTAAAATACACATTTTGGGGCTACAGTTGTATGTTAATTTCCTCTCACAAAAACTAGATCTTTTTAAATATCTTAGCATAATTGTAATTTTTTTTTCTCCCTGAAGGCATGCACATTGCACATATGTGTTCTTCAGCAAACATGCACTGAATCAAACTTTGTTTCGATAACTAGTTTCCTCAATGACGCGTTTGAAAAAATTAATGTTCAACATGTTTTCTTTTTATTTAAGACAATCAATGTAGTTTTTATTTTCCAACCGAAATTTCCTATGCAACTCAAATACAACTAATAAAACGAAATAATCCATAAACTACAGTAGAACCTGATAAAGTGGCCACTCGTCTATAGTGGAATTTTGTGCAATTTTATTTTACTGCCGCCACCACACTTTACCAGCTTTGTAAGGTGACCAGCTTTGTTCTTCCCGAGGATGGTCGCAATAGACAGGTTCCACTGTATTTATATTTTTTAAAAAACGAATAGTAATACTCATTAAAGGTAAAAAGTATAGATAACTTAAAAAATGTTTGCAAAAAGTTAAAAGTATCGAGATTTATGAATCGGCTAAGTATTCGATCAATCGCGAAATATTCTGTCTCCTGATTGCACTGAACGGAAAGATAAGAGAAAAGTGACTTTTTAAATCTCAAAAACTGCAAATTCTTTTTTTTTTTTTTTATAACCGTAGCATACAAATTTTCTTCAAAAACAAATGAAGTCTAAAAATATTGATCCCGTTTTTCTGTGAGTACCTGTTGAAAGTAATAAGATCACTTTCAATTGTTTAAAAAATAGTTTGATGGCAATTCTCTCTCAAACACAGTTTTGTGGTATTGAACGAGTAAAGTATATTAAGGCAGACTGTAATGTGAATCTTATGCTCAAATATTACATGAAATTTTTGACAATATCTCTCAGAGCTTTTGAGTAAAACATATAAAGCCAATATCAAACTCTTTTTAGATCTGTCTATCAGTTATAATAATATAGATGCTCCAGAAAGTAAGTAACTACCCCACCCCACCCAAAAAAAGGAGGGAATTACAGAGCCCGCAAGTAACGAGAACGGGTTTAAATCTCCTTTACATTGATAATCTTAATGAATAATACAAACACTTAAAATATATAGTATATAGAGGTAATGGGAAAAGCAAAGTTCCGTGCATACATACTACAAAAAACATTATCACGTTATTAAATTAGTTTATTTTATGTTATGTCTATAGAGCTTAAACGGAAAGAGATATTGATCTCTCATTGATATTTCATTGATATTGATATTTCAACAATTTCTCTCATTGACAATTTTTATAAAAAAAATTTCTCGCGGGTTCAATTGATTCCTTGATTTCAACTACTGCTTCTTGATCAACGTCGGCTGGTTCCCATCAAAATACATAGTGTTGCTTCTGCAACTAAACTCCCCTGTCATTTAAAACTTACATGAAAATCTGGTTCCCCTATAGCTTCTGCAATTCGAATGATCTTCTCTTTCAACAAAATTTCACTCAACGAACTATGTTTTGGCCTTGCACATTTGAATCACTGCAATACGACTTTGTCCAATTATCAAAACCCTTCGAAAGAAAAGTTGAAAAATGGTTTCTTAGAGAGAGTGAAGTGAAATAGTTGCCCTTTATAGAGGGAAAATCAACAGTTGATGAATTCCAGGAAGTTATAGGCAAAAAATAAACGGTTTTTACCGTTAGGTAGTCTTTCAGAAAGGTTTCACTGAGTTAGAAATATATTTAACTAGTATGCGTTCACTTAGTAAGCATTAATAAATAGAACTTTTTTCTTTTTTCCAGAATACCAGCATTTTTAAAGAGAATTAAGACAAGTGTCTAAGATGGATTTTGCTTTCGCCTACACGTTCGACTTATCTTCTGACAAAAAAATTCTTAAATTCGGAGGGAAGAGCGGAGAAGAATACGCCTTACTGCACGAACTTACTTGGACCATATATGGGAATTCGATTCTGAACATCACTGTTGAATGCAGCATCGATGTAAACGCTTTGATTGTCGCAGAGCTATGCTCGGCGGGTGCCAATTCTTTCAAAGCTACAGCTTTGCTTGAAGAGTGCAGAGCAAGTCTAACTTTCCAGAACGTGAACTTCCTAACAGCCGATCCTTGGAGATGCATTCTACATGTCGTCCCTCACCTGCAGCTTCGTGACCTTCATGAATCAGCAACAGCCTCTTCGTCCGCCGTCATACCAAGCAGAAAAGGTGCAATTCGGAAACTAAGGTTGGAGAAACTTTCCGCCGATATGGAAATCGTACTCAATAGCGGGGAACTCTGGGATGTTATTTTGAGCGACGGCCAGAGTGAAATTCTTGCACACAAGGTCATATTGGCAGCTCGTTCGCCGGTCTTTGCCAAAATGTTTCAGCATAAAATGAAAGAAAGTTGCGAGAACCGCGTCATGATATCCGACATATCGATAGACGTTTTGCGAGATCTGATCCATTTCGTGTACACCGGAACCATTGCAATGAAAGATTCGAAAATGGCGCGCGATCTGTACATTGCAGCCGACAAATACGCCGTCACCGATCTCAAACGACTCTGCTCCGAAATTATGCAAAATGTAACGTTCGACGATGTGCTTGATACGCTGGTATTGTCAGACTTGTATGAAGATAAAGATTTGAAGCAGTCGGCTCTCGCATTTATAGCGCTGAATTACTCCCATGTGAAAAGTTCTAAAAACTGGGACGGTTTTGTGAAAGAAAATCAGGCATTAGCCATAGAAATATTGAGCTTCATTATTGAAAATAAAGTGTAATCCTCTGATATTCAGTACATACTAATTTTAGTGTTGACACCCAAAAGCATTTTTTTTTTTTTAAACATAGGAATGCGTTCCTCCATAACGGTCCTATCTAAAGATTTTTTTTTTTTCCAACGTCGTTGTAAGTTTCAATATGACTCCGTTTGAAAACTAAATGTCTGCATGAACCAGATGAACTAATTCAACAATCCGGGGTTTCTTTTACGACACTCAAAAACATCAGACCATAAATTAAAAATTGCGTGAGATTCATAAACTCTTGCAATAAAATTTACGTCGTATTCGCAATTTGTGTGATTTTAAATAGCTCCTCGAGATTACACAGTTTGATATTGTTTACGAGATTAAACACGGGAGGATTTAAAACATTTAAAATGAGCATTTGAAGGAGAGAAACAAAAATAAATAGTAGTAGTATTAGACAAGTCCATGGTATTAGTATAATTATTAAGTAGCATCAGAGTACATTTGTTACGATAATATAGATTAAAGCACCATTAGTCCAGTACATGCATAGTGGGAAGAGGGTTCACCTTGCAAAAAATAATGTAAAAGGTTTTATTTTTTCAGTCTCGTTTGGCATGCTGTGAATACTGTAAAACCAAGTTTTCTACCTTGTATGACAATTAAAGAAATTTTAGTGATAAAAAAATAATTGAAATTTTGTGACTTTTTTTAATTTTTCTCTTATAACTTCTTTTTCTGGTACACTTTAACTCAAAAAAGTCAACTGAGAACTTGTAGAGGAGAAAACTTCCTACAAATTTAGTACTTGAAGTTTTTTTGGACGATCGATAGTAAAGGAGCTATGATGCTCCCAAACAATAGGCGATTTTAATATAGATTTCTATTCCGAAGAAGTGTTTTATGGATCAAGGAAGGAAAACACGGTACACTCATGGATTATGATGCCCATTCCAAACAGTATTTAAAATGCCTACGCGATATAGTTGGAATATGCCTGGCGAAGAGTGTAAAACAGTTTCAGTAGGCGATTTTAAGACAGATTTCGATTCCAGGGATGTGTTTTATGGTACAAGAAACAGTTGATTCCTATTTTAAAGCCCTCACTATCGCCAACCTAAAAAAATCCCCACACTTTGGCGAGCTTTGCAGTCATGGATCTCTAGGAATTATGCACAACTTCCAACGTTCCAAAAGAACTAGATAAAAACTAAAGTGGACAAATTAGCGATAAACGCACCAATTAAGGAATTTGAAGGCACTTAATTATTAAAACTACAATAATTGGCAAAATTGGCAACCCAAAATAAATAAAAATGTAACGGAATGCTGTACTTACTATTTGTTCCAAATCGCCATTTTAATTCTAAATTACGATTGCCACATAAGTACAAAAAATCGTCATTATAACTGCATATGTTTAATTATCGCAACCTTGGCGACAGTCGGCGTGTTAATGTAGGAATCAACCCAAGAAAGACAAACACGGCACGCTCATGGATTATGGTGCACATTCGAAACAATATTTAAAACGGTGAAATATAGTATGAATATACTTGGCGAAGATTGTAAGATAGATTTCGATTCCAAAGATGGATTTTATGAAACAAGGAAGAAAATACGCCACACTCATGAATAATGATACACTTTCCAACTTAATGGAATAAGGAAGAAAAATAGGGACGGCGCATAAATTATGATACTCGTTTAATATATAGCACTTTAGTGCGTTTTTAAAATCTGAAAGTGTTTCAGATTTTCTTCCTTTTTTCTTCATATTATTATGCGATACATTTAAATTCAGTTTAACATTCAAGCTAAACTTTTAGTGAAATCTTAAAACTCATATTAAAATATTAAACTCATGTTAGAGTATTTTCAAGTGATGTCACAGATATTTTTTTTTTCGGTCAACTGTGGGCGCGTTCGATAATTCCCCGGTTGTGCAGCGGTGCATGACCAGAGCGTTCAAAAAGGCGGAGTGTTGGACGGAGCTCTAAAAATAACCGTGTTCGAATACGTTTCGGTTCTGTAGCGGTTGTCTTCTCAACGTGACCAGAGAGCAACCAGAATGACCCTGCCAGCGAGGTGGGTTATTCCGGTTGTTAGAGAAGTGCTGCCAATGTTTATTTATGTTTTCTTGGCTTGGCATCGGGTGGGACGAGGGGCCCGTTCGAGAATTCACCGGTCGGTTATGCACCGGCGTTACCGGTTGCGGTCATTCTTCGGTTAAGTGACGTCACGATTGTCAACCGGTTTCCGTCATCCTCACCACATCCGATTCCAAGCCAAGAAAACAAAAATAAACATTGGCAACACTACGCTAATAACCGGAATAACCCACCTCGCTAGCAGGGTCATTCTGGTTGCGCTCTGGTCACGCTGTGCAGACAACCGCTACATGACCGAAACGTTTTCGAACGCGGTTAATTCCAGAGCTCCGCCCAACGCTCCGCCTTTTCGAACGCTCTGGTCGTGAACCGGGGTTACCCGGGGCCTTCGCAATTAGTAACGGGCCTGCGCGTGTATTTTGATGAGCCATCCAAAGAGGCCTACGGATGCTCGAGTCTTCACGTATACATCAGGCATTTCTTAAGCTTCCCAGTGCTTTCAAATGTTATTTAATGTAGTTTTAAGTAGTAATTGTGTTACTAATTCAAGTACGAACTCATGATTAATTTGTTTGCTATGATACATATTGACATTAAGAAAATAGATGCATATAATTTGAGGGAAAAACAAAGTAAGCGCTTACTCTCATGATTCACGATTGCTTATTTTAGTTTCACAGGTGGATATTTAATATACTTTAAAATAACTAAATACACAAATGAGAAAGACATTTTTATAATGAATATTTCGTGAACGTAGTCGTATTTCCTACATTATTTTAAACAATTTAACATTAATCTTTAAAAAATGATGTACTAAAGCGCATTTCAGTGTTTTCGGGATATCCTGGATATTGGAGAAAATTGATAAAATACGCTCTATAGCGCGATCCCTGAATTAATTATTCTTTAATAAAGACATTTCATGTAGTATATATTATTCTTTTGTCGCTTTCTCAATCGAACTTAGGAATTGAGCAAGCATAACGAACGCTTGTACAAAATATTAATTCATTTGAAGTTTCTGTATAAACGGGCAAAAATCAATAATTTATAATTTACTGTATTTCTGCACTGTACCAGATGTAAGTCTTAATCACTTAATCAAGGCATATATAACTGATAAATAACATTTTCAACTGGCAAAATTAAATTGTCTAAACAGTATCACAACGTCATGCTTATTTACAAGAATAAAAACTACTCAAATAATACGATTTCCGATTAAAATAATCTTATAAATAAAAATGAAATTTTGTTTGTTTGTTTGTTTGTTTGTGGATTTGATTCGTATACAAATCCACAAAAATGGACCTATCGGCCTGAAATTTAGCACAGATATGTAAAATAATATAGAATAAATCACAGTCCACTTTAAAACTTTGAAAGTCCACCCGTTCCCGGAATTTAAGAGATTTTTTATGCTCTTCACGCAAAAATCTTTCCGTAATTGTAACCCCTGTAGTGAAAAAAGTGTGAAATAAGGATCGTGGTTGCCATGTGTGGCGATTTTGCCGAATAAAATGTCGTTCGTATACAAATCCACAAAAATGGACCTATCGGCCTGAAATTTAGCACAGATATGTAAAATAATATAGAATAAATCGTAGTCCACTTTAAAACTTTGAAAGTCCACCCGTTCCCGGAATTTAAGAGATTTTTTATGCACTCCACGCAAACAGCTTTCCGTAATTGTAACCCCTGCAGTGAAAAAAGTGTGAAATAAGGATCGTGGTTGCCACGTGTGGAGATTTTGCCGAATAAAATGTTTTAAATTCTCAAAGTAAATATAAAAGAATAATAATGATTTTTTTTTGTTAGTTTATATTCGTAAGGTTATTTTTTTTTAAATTATAATATCGTGTGCAAGGGAAATCGGAGCAGGAATGAAATGTTTTATACGCAAAAAAAAAAAAAAAATAAGAATTGAAGATTTCCGAGGCTAATAGGTAAATTTTTTTAGTTTGGCGAAAAAATAAAATGGCTCAAATGCAGATTTTGAGAAAGTGAGTTCTAGCGGTTTGTACAGGATTTCGGCTTGGCGCAATTTATTGAGAGCTTAAGGAAATAGATTTTTGAAAACAAGTGCAAAGGTTTATTAGAATACAGCGTTAAATTTTAATGATCCGCGAAGAAATAATGCAGTTGTTAAGGGATTTCAAGCGATCTATCTGCAGAATTCTCACCAAATGAGTACATTGATTTAAGTTGGGGGAATTCCGCCAAATTTCAGAAAATTGAAATCTTCTCATTTAGTACATCGGAGTAACGATGAATAAAACACGTTATAGTTGATAATTTAAAAAAATTTGGCTGTATTAAGGGATTCCACTTTTCAAATAAAGGCTAGCTTTACTTTTTCGCGGTCGAACCATTTCCCATATTGATTGCTGCTAAGTCAATGCTTCGAATGATTTCCTAAAAAAACGCTTGCAAAATGGCGTATGTTGGCACTTTGGCGAGGCTTAGATTTGAAACTGTATATTATTTATTTGAAACTGTATATTATTTATTTGAAACTGTATATTATTTATTTGAAACTGGATTTTATTTGAGACTTGTATATATAATGACACTGGTTATAGATAAAAATGAATGTTGGTATGTGTGTATGAGGTTGAAAAACTCCAGCACCGTTGAGCACCGTTGCACCTTGAAATTTGGTTCACCTAAGTCTTTTATCATGGAGAAGCTTTTTATGCTATCCGTTTTCCTCTAACTTGCCACCATGTGGCGCAGCAGAACGTCAAATTCTATTCCGTTTAGCCGTTTACTATGCGAATATCGTCCAATCGATTTCGATGAAATATGGTACACGCGGATATTAGAACACTGAGAATATTTTTCAGTATCCATTTTGCTGTAACTTGCCGCTAAATGGCGCTGCAACGCATCAACTTCTATACCGTTCGACCGTCGTCATAAAATTTCTTATACTTACACATTTCACCTGACTGTTCGTTGCCATCGGAAGAAATCACTGAATCATTGAGGCCTAATATTTACATTTGCGCTGTTCGATTGTATGCGATTTGGGATTATAAACGTTAATTTATTTTATAATTAAAAAACAATTTTGTTATAGCGATTTAATGACAAGGTGATTTAGATGTAGGTAATGATTTTTTGAAGATTGCGCCTTTTTTACTTCCTTGTACGTAGTATAAGGAAGTAATGTGATCCCGAAAAATTTTGGGGGGCAAATTTCGACATAAAAACCGATTTTGACTACCTCTAAATTTAATTAAAAAATTTTTTTCGATGCATCTCATCGTAGGCTAGCATGCACGATCATATTAACGCGTCTGCAACTCATTTTGACCAGTGGCGAGTCTACTGTGGCCAGTTTTTCCATGCCGTCTGTACGTACGTACGTACGTATGTATGTAACTCGCATATCTCAAAAACTAATGGTCGTAGAATGTTGAGATTTGATATTTAGGATTGTTCTATGATCTAGTTGTGCACCTCCCCTTTTGGTGGCAATCGAATGGATAGTTTATGTACAGGACCGCCCAAAAGATTCGAAATACATTACGCTCTATGGGCCGAAATTCATTAAACTCGCCTAACTCAAAAGCTATTAAGCGTAGAATGTCGAAACTTCATATTTTGGATAGTTGTAACATCTAGTTGTGCACCTCCCCTTTTGGTTCCATTCGACTGGATAGTTTATCTACAGGACTGCCTAAAACATTCGAAATACATTACACTCAATGGGCCGAAATTCATTAAACTCGCATATCTCAAAAACTGTTAGGCGTTGAATGTTGAAACTTTATATTTAGGATTGTTGTAACATCTAGTTGTGCACCTTCCCTTTCGGTTCCATTCGACTGAATAGTTTATCTACAGGACCGCCCAAAAGATTCGAAATACATTACGCTCTATGGGCCGAAATTCATCAAAGCGTTTTTTAGAGGTATTGGGCTATTTCAAACGACTCAGAAGTGATATATGCTGTAAAGAGTTAGAAAATGAATTTCTCCATTAAAAAAAGTGTCTTTTTCATTTATAGTTCTGCTACAGGAACACTCAAAAGATTTCCAATACATTACGGTCAATAGCAATTTTAGGGGCATTCATCCATTTCAAGCACAATACCGTCCTACCACATAAGTTAGGTAATGGTCCGACCACGGTCACGTGCCTCCCTCAAGAACTATGCCAAAAGTCGCCAAGCTTGGCGACTTTTGGTGTATGTGTGTGCATATTTAACTCTCAAATCTCAAAAACTATTATGAAATTTCATATATAAGAATGTTGTAACATCTAGTTGTGCATCTCGATTTTTGGTTCCAATCTACTGGAGAGTTTATTTACAGGACCACCGAAAAGAATTTCAGTACCTTAATGTCTATGGACATCTTCAATATAATACAGTCATTGTTTGGTACATGCCCAAAATCTCGCCGTCTGTCCTCGACCTTGGCGAGTTTTGGCGAAATATCGCCAAATTTGGCGATAGTCAGTCATTTGGTCCATGCCCAAAGTATCGCCATTTGTTATCGTTCTTGGCGAGTTTGGGCGGAATATCGCCAAATTTGGCGATAATCTGTCATTGTTTGGTTCATGCTTAAAATCTCGCCAAATGTCTTCGACATTGACGAGTTTCGCCGAAATATCGCCAAATTTGGCGCCAAAAATTATTTCCTATTTTGTATAACTCTAAAACTTTAACCCGTAGATTTTTTAACTTTGTATTTAGAACTATTGTAATATCTAACTGTTTTCAATATCTTTTTTGACAGCAATCGACTGAAATTTATTTACAGGGTGAGCCAAATGACTTTAAATACATTGAGGTGTATGGATGCATTCAATTCATTGAAAGTCTGTGGTCAATGATTACTTTGGCTATCCCCAAAATCTCGCTGACTATCTCAAGTTTGTCGGCTTTTGGTGAAATATCGCCAAATAAAGTGTCAGAAGGAAATCTTTCAAATTGAACTCAGCTTGGCGATATCGAAATATTTGGCTAGAAATCGCTAAACCTTACTATTATTGATATTTTATCTCTTTCAAACAAATAAATTTAGAGGAAGTGCATCGAAAATATTTTTGATCTAATGGACGTGCAAGGAAGTTGGACACATCAGATTATTTTATGGCAATAAATCAACAAAGAATTCGAACTTTCAGTTCTGAATGTAAAGGTAAGCACTTGTATAAGTTATTTAGAAATTCTACAAATTTATAGGATACTAGCTGAAGTACCCGTTCTTCGCACGGGAATGAATGGACTTTTTGATATTAATATTTGTTGTGATTACTATTTATTGTAATAAAGAGATATAGCAAAATGGATATCGCGTTATATTGTGTTCAATAATCATGCATACTGAATTTCAAGGCAATTGTTTTTACGGTGCAGAAGGCGATGCGGTGTACCACAATCTAGTGGCGAGTTTTAGCAAAACGGATACGGCAAAAATATTCTTCGCATTCAGATATCGATGTATACGAATTTTCATGACGATCGGCTGAATAGTCGTGAAGTTCATGTGTTGACGCGACATCTAGTGTCAAGTTATAGGAAAATGGATCGTGCCAAACTCTTCCCCGTGTTCAAATATCTATGTATACCTATTTTCATAGCGATCATTCGCACAGTCAAGAAGTGATACACTGCAGGGCCATCTAGTGGTTAATTAAAGTAATGATTTGCTACGGCGCCGTCATGTGGCGAGTTATAGCAAAATGGATAACGCCAAAATATTCTCATTGTTCAAATAGCTATGTATACTGATTTTCATAGCCACCGTTTGAATGGTCAAAAATTTGGCCTGCTGCAGCGTCATCTAGTGGTGAGTTAAAATAATAATGCATTGCAGTGTCATCTAGTGGCGAGTAACATCAAAAGTAACGCAGTTAGAATATATTCTTCGTGCTCAAATGTGTAAGTATAAAAAATTTTATGCCGTTCGGTCGAACGGTATAGAAGTTGATGCTTTGCAGCGCCATTTAGCGGCAAGTTACAGCAAAATGGATAGTGAAAAATATTCTCCGTGTTCTAATATTCGCGTGTACCAAATTTCATCGAAATTGGTTGGACGATATTCACATAGCAAACGGCTAAACGGAATAGAATTCGACGTTCTGCTGCGCCACCTAGTGAAAAGTTAGAGGAAAACGGATAGCATAAAAACCTTCTTCATGATAAAAGACTTAGGTGAACCAAATTTCATGGTGATCGGTGAAACGGTGCTGGAGTTTTTCAACCTCCTACATACATACCAACATTCATTTTTATCTATAACCAGTCTTATTATACGTATATACCAGTCTCAAGTAAAATCCAGTTTCAAATCTAAGCCTCGCCAAAGTGCCAGCATACGCCATTTTGCAAGAGTTTTTTCAGGGAATCATTCGAAGCATTGCCTTAGCAGCAATCAAAATGGGAAATGGTTCGACCGCCAGGCATTTATTTGAAAAGTGGAATCCCTTAATGCAGCCGCATTTTTTAAATTATCAACTATAACATGTTTTATTCATCGTTACCTCGATGTACTAAATGCGAAGATTTCAATTTTCTGAAATTTGGCGGATTTCCCCCAAGTTAAATCAATGTACTCAATTGGCGAGAATTCTGAAGCTACATCGCTTGAAATGCCCTAATAACTGCATTATTTCTGCACGGATAGTTAAAATTTAATGCTGTATTCTAAGAAAACCTATACACTTGTTTTCAAAAATGCTATTCCCTTAAGCTCTCAGTAAATTGCGCCAAAAAGCCTAAAACTGTGCAAACCGCTAGAACTCACTCTCTAAAAATCGGCCTAGCAGCCATTTTTTTTTCCGCCAAACTAAAAAAAAATTACATATTAGTCTCGGATATCTTCGATCCTCATTGTTTTGCGTATAAAACATTTTATTCCTGCTCTCATTTCTTATGCGCACACGATATTATAATTAAAAAAATAACCTAAAAAAATAAACTAAAAAAATCATTATTATTCTTTTATTTTTACTTTAAGAATTTAAAACATTTTATTCGGCAAAATCGCCACACATGGCAACCAAGATGCTTATTTCACACACTTTTTTCACTACAGGGGTTAATATTACGTAAAGCTTTCTGCGTGGAGAACATAAAAAATCTCTTAAATTCCGGGAACGGAAATAAAGTGGAGTTTCAAAGTTTTAAAGTGGACTATCATTTATTCTATATTATTTTACATATCTGTGTAAAATTTCAGGCTGACAGGTCCATTTTTGTGGAATTGTATACTACCCAAATCAACAAATTGACAAACAGAATTTCATTTTTATTTATAAGATAACCTACGCTTGTTTTTAAAAATACCCTCTCATTAAATTGCGCCAAGCGCTAGAATCATAGAAAATCTGACACACTTTCAGATTTTTAAATACGCACTAAAGTGCTATATATAAAAAGAGTTATAATCCATGGGTCTTCCCTATTTTCGTTCCTTCTTTCATTAAGTTGGAAAGTGTATCATTATTCATGAGTGTGATTAAACAAAATTAAAATTGATATTTCTAACATCCTTTTTTCTGGATGTAATACATTAGATGCAGAAAAGCTGCTCAGAAAAATGCACAATTCCAACTGAATGAAAATTTCAAAAACTTATACGCAGGTGTATTCATAACCCAAATAGCAGACGATTAAATTACGATAAATAGCGCCAAGCGTTAGAATCCTCCTCAAAATCGCGAGAATGCTGAAGATAGATCGCTTGAAATCCCTTAATAACTGCATTATTTTCGCACGGATCATTAAAATTTAACGCTGTATTCTAATAAAACCTTTGCACTTGTTTTCAAAAAACCGTTTCCTTAAGCTCTCTGTAAATTGCGCCTAGCCGGAAACTGTGCAAACCGCTAGAACTCACTTTCTTGGCATTTGAGCCATTTTATTTTTTCGCCAAACTAAAAAATTTTAACATATTAGCCTCGGAAATCTTCAATTCTTATTGTTTTGCGTATAAAACATTTCATTCCTGCTCCGATTTCCCATGCACACGATATTATAATTAAAAAAAATATAACCTTACGAATATAAACTAACAAAAAAAAATCATTATTATTCTTTTATTTTTACTTTGAGAATTTAAAACATCTTATTCGGCAAAATCGCCACACATGGCAACCACGATCCTTATTTCACACTTTTTTCACTACAGGGGTTACAATTACGGAAAGCTTTTTGCGTGCAGAACATAAAAAATCTCTTAAATTCCGGAAACGGGTGGACTTTCAAAGTTTTAAAGTGGACTATGATTTATTCTATATTATTTTACATATCTGTGCAAAATTTCAGGCTGATAGGTCCATTTTTGTGGATTTGTATACAACTCAAATCCACAAACAAACAAACAAACAAACAGAATTTCATTTTTATTTATAAGATAAAGCATGTTTTGTGAATTAATATTCATATGTTATTTATAAATTATTTTAATCTGAAATCATTTAACTTGGGTAGTTTATTATTCTAGTAAATAAACGTGCGTTGTAATACTAGTTAAACATTCTTATCTGTTTAAATCATTCAGTTGAAAACGTCATTTATCATTTATTATAAATGCACTAAATGTGTGATATTGGTTTCAGTGCAGAAGTACTGTAAAATATGCTATTAATTTTTGCACATGTTTATGTTGAAACTTTAATTATTTGTTATATTAAGTTAATATTTTGTATAAGCGTTCATTATGCTCAAATTCAAAGTTCCATTTAGACAATGACTATAATAAAAAGTAATTAATTCAGGGATCGTTTGGTTTTAGTTTACTACAGTGTTTAGCGCAACTTGTGAAAAGGGATCTTGAAAATTTTCGAGTCCTAGAGCTGTTAGTTTATCTTAATTTGTATTCAAAGGCCGTGGAGCAGGTTTTTTTTTTTTTTTTTTTTTTTTTTTAAAGCTACGACCCTAATATACAGCAATGCAGGGACGAAAATATTTGTTTTCAATCACCAGTTAAAAATAACTTAAAAAAGGAGGCATTGGAATATTAGTACTATTTCCTGGTATGGTTTTCTAAAATTTATTATTTTTCTTTGGAGAAGAAAAAATATATGGAACTAACACTGAAAATTGTAAATCATTTTCATTTCGAATGGTAAAATTTTCGATAAATAAACTCATTTGAACTAACCAAAATAAAAACAGTTAACAAATGTGTTTGATCATACACTGTTACGTGATTTTTAATCCTTTTGATATATTTTATCTCCCCTTTAAGTTCGTATTACTATTTATGGGACACCCTTTATCGCGTAATTTATTCTAAATGTTTCTCGTTAAATTAATTTACATTATTTTTCATGTAAATACCAAGGACATGCAGTGCACAGGTTGTACTTATAATTATAGCAAACATTCTTCTGATACCTACGCCTTACAAAAGATTAAAAATTAAATAGTATATCAGTACTTAAATTTCTTTATACGTGAATTGTAAATATCAAATATTTTAAATTCTATTTCAGCTCCTCGTCATATATTCTGTTAATATTTTAACCGAACAATATTTAATAAATGAAAATTTAATAACTATTAGTTAAATTTATTTTAAAAGTAATAATGGTTGTAACTGCTTTGAAAATGTGAAACTTAAACATTCAGTATAAAGAAATGCATAAAAATGTCTGTATCATTTGTGTATTCGTTTACTTTAATGTATACTAAAAGTCAGCTTAATTTGTTCATGTATATGTAAAATCAAGCTAAAATAATGAATCATGAGAGTGAGCACTACTTTGTTTTTCCTTAAAAGTACATGCATCTATTTACTTAATGTAACGTGTATCATAGTAAAGAAACTGTCAATGCGTTCGTACTTGAATTAGTAACACAATCATGACTTAAAACTACAAAATAACGTTTCAAAGCATCGGAAAGCTTAAAAATTGCTTGCTGTATACGGGAAGACGCGAGCATCCGTAGGCCTCTTTGGATGACTCATCGAAATACACGCGCAGGCCCGTTACCAATAGCGAAGGCCCCGATTCAGATGTAACGTCTTAAATATAAGATCCGACCGGGCGGATCTTCTCAAACTTCCGACCCGAGCTTATCTCCCTATTCAGATGTAACACTTAAGACGGGCGGATCTCATGACGTCAGGGTCTTAACTTTGGACGTCAGTCAGGCGATGTTCAGTAGAGTGTTCCGGAATGTAAATGATTTCGACCAATCAGAGTGGCTAATGGACGTGTTTACATGTGACGTCACACGAAACAACATGAGAAAGGAAATAAACAAACATTGATATACTGTGTTGTTGAATATATTTTAGCATGAGAATGGATCCAGTGTTCATTTTAAGAAATAAGATTGAGAGATTGACTTCAGGGATTAGTTTTTTTTTAATTTTTGAATTGTATCAAGCTTATTAAGGATTATGGGATTAACATACTGTTTGTATCTGTACATCACAAGTCTTGAATTTTAGGGGGGAATTGCCCCCCCCCTTGCCTGTTACACCTGTGCATTTTAGGTTTTCAAAGCCTCGATTTGAAAAAGTTTGTGTCCTAATGTTTCGTAATAGCTTCTTTTTAAAGCTAAAAGAATGCTCATGTTGTTCTGCTTTTAATTAACATTACTTCATGAACATTCTTTTGGATATATTCTCTGCACTGCTCTGCTCTGCTAAATTCTTAGGTGGCAAAATTCATAAAAGTATGTGGTAAGTAGTAATGAAGCATGAAAGTAGCATATTTTCATGATTCTAAAAGTAAACTTAAAGTACTAGTATACAATTATTTTTTAATATAGGTAACATGTTTATTCAAACTATTTTTTTTCCCCATGGTTTAAGCTTCCTTTGACATGCATGAGATTTACATTTCACACAGTGTATATGTTCCTACCAATAATGTATAACAGATATATATACAGGAGAAATTCAGTTTTTTTTCTATTACCATTTCAGTATATATTAATTTCTAATCTAAATAATTGCTCTCCCCTTTTGTTGAGGGGCCCCGGGCTGTTGCCCCTTTGCCTGTGATAATTGGGCTCTGACTTTAAATAGAACTCTATATTAATAAATTGTTTACGTTAGTACACCAAATCTTTTCTCCATAAAAAAATGTTGAGACTCTATTACATCTATAATTTTCTTATTACCTTTCACTATACCAAAATTTTTACCGATAAATTTTGCTAATGTCATATTATAAATTAGAAGGTGTTAATAACTGTCTTACTTTCTGTGGTTACATTCTAACATAGAATGCCTCACCATGGCATAATAGTTATGTCACTAAAAATTAGTACGCCTCCGCTTATGACAGATCTCCGGTTTTGGGGCCCGTTTACATGCACACAAATGTGGAGTAAATGCCAGAAACTTTTGCTGCTTTCTACCCCACTTCCCCTACATAGGGAAAAAAAATTGGGGTAGAAAGATAGTTAAAATATGCCTGGCGAAGATTGTAAAATAGTGTTAGTAGGCAATTTTAATATAGATTTCAATTCCAAGTATGTGTTTTATGGAACAAAAAAGACAAACACTGCACGCTCATGGATTAGGATGCCCATTCTAAATAGTATTTAAAATGGTGAAGTATAGTTGGAATACGCCTGGCGAAGATTGTAAAACAGTTTCAGTAGGCGATTTTAATATAGATTTCGATTCCAAAGCTGTGTTTTATGGTACAAGAAAGACATGATTCCCATTTAAATGGCCCCCTTCTCGACAACCTAAAAAATTATCGCACTTCGGGGAGCCTTGCAGTCTCTAGATACTTGGATCTCTAGAAGTTATGCTCAAGTTTCAACGTTCCCAAAAGAATTAGATGAAAACTAAAGTGAACAAATATTAGCGATAAACACACTAATTAACACTAGAACTGCGGTGTTTCAGATATACCTAAAACCGCGGCTGGGTCAAATTGACCCAACTTGCAGAATTCACGTTGCAATGCAACAATAATGTTGTATTTCAACGGTAATGATATTAGTTCAATCTTAACATTCGATTAAGTTTCTCTCTATTCTAAAAAAAAGTAAAGGCCGCTGTCAAAGCTTGTCAGCTTATCTCCTCCTAAACCGTGGGGATTTGAGTTTCGACTAAGGTGCCCACAGATTCGAAAAATTCCGAGGAACATGCTAAGCTGATTTAAATTTCGAAAATTGAATTATTTTAGAAGATATTAATAAAAAACTGAAAAAATAAACCGAATGGTTGCCAGATTTGGCATAAAATCATTCATTCCTTTGCAACAAAGCGTTTCCAAGTATCTAGAATCGCGTGAAATTTACAAACATGAGTTAGAATTATGCCCATTTTACGCCAAAATGAAAACTATATGAAATAAGTAACTCAAAATGTGTTACACAAAGTTGACAATTTTCAAATAGTAAGTTCGCTTAGACAACAGGAGTTTAGAATTAGCAATTATTCATTTTTCCAAAACAGAATAACTAATATCTTGAAAATGAAAAATAATTAAAATGCAGATTATTTTAAAGCCGGTTCTCGTCCAGCTGAATTATTTGCTACCAGTAGAAATATTTGGCGTCGTTAACTATGCCATTATAGCAGTTATAGTACACTTTGGATATTTGCTAGCGCGACAAGATGGTATAATTCATGGTGTTAAGTACGCCAATCTGCAAATGATTATGTAAATGAAAATATGGATAACGGTTTTCCGGTAACCTTAAATGAACAGTAAATATAGGTTGTGAGCATGTGTAAATCGCCAAATAATGAAAAGTCGCCATTGGTGGCAGGCTATTTTATCTGTTCCGTAGCTTTTATTAACTTTACATGTACGCAAGTCACCAAATAATGAAAAATCGCCATGGGTGGCAAATTCGCAAGGTGTCCAATAGGTTTTACATTATTAAAAATACAGCTGAAACATATGTTCTGATTTTATTACGCTTTAGCTCCTAATTAATATAACTTTTGAATGGTAACAAACAAACATTTACAAACATGAGTTAGAATTACGCCCATTTTACGCCAAAATAAAAACTTTCTTCTATATTAATAAAACAATGTGTAAACTGTTAGTTAGTTTGTTTGAATGTGTCTCGCATCAAGGACGTACCCAGGGGGGTGGTCCAAGGGGTCCGGACCCCCTCCGAAATTTGAGTTTTTGTTAACAAAATAATAATGATGAAGTCTTTTTGTGAAAAAATCTGCCTTTTTCACTGTTTAGACCCCCTCCGAAATTTTTGGACCCTCCCCGAAATTTTTTCCTGGGTACGTCCCTGTCTGGCGTAGCTCGCAGACGGGTGATCGTAGACCTACCACATTTTGTACGGACATTTTCCATGACAGTTCCCGACACACCTCGAAGCGATTTTTTCAAAATTCGAATTATTTTAGGAGATATCGATAAAAACGTATCGCAAAAGGCTAATTTTTGCTTTCCGCCATTTCGTAATTGTAACCCCACAGTGTAAAAAGCGACGTTTAAGGTTATCTAGGTTTCCACATTCGGCAAGTTTATTACATGATTCAGACTCCTGAAGTTAAAATAAAAGAATAACGATTTTTTTCTTTGTCTAGATTATTTGTAAGGCTGTTTTTAAATTAAAATATCGTGTGCATGGGAAATCAGAGCAGGAATGAAATGTTTTATACTCAAAACAAAAATATTTAGAAATTTTCTGAGACTAAAATGTGCAACTTTTTAATTTGGCGAAAAATTAAACGGTTTTGTGCGATTTTGAGGAGATGATTCTAATGCTTGTTGCAATTTATCGTCTGCTGAATACACCTGAGAATAAGTTTTTGAAATTTTCATTCAGTTGAAATTGTGCATTTTTCTGAGCAGCTTTTCTCCATCTATTAATGACTATGTTATTTTATCACTCCCCCCCCCTTTATTGAAAATTGTATGAAAAACGTGTCCCAAAAATGCGACATAAAAGTATGCCACATAATTTTTCATGTATTTAAATACTATTAGTTCACAACAGCTTTAATCTATTGTTACAATATTTCGTAAGCTGTAGAATAGGCATGTGTCAATCGCCAAATAATGAAAAGTCGCCATGGGTGGCAAGCTATCCTATCTGTTCCATAGCTTTTATTAACTTTACATGTACACAAGTCGCCAAATATTGAAAAATCGCCATGGGTGACAAATTTGCAAGGTGTCCAATTGGTTTTACATTATTAAAAATACAGCTGAAACGGATGTTCTGATTTTATTACACTTTATCTCCTAATTAATATAACTTTTGAATGGCAACATTAAATATTATTGTGTTTCTGAGGAGTGCAAATAATTTTTCCAGCAATTATAAGCAGAGTCTGCACTCCAGGTGGAGTATAGCTCAGGACCCGTACAACCAGTAGCGGATTCAGGGGAGGGGCTAGGGGGCTTCAGCCCCCCCAAAAGAGATTGCTAAGGGTACATTCGCTTCATTTGCACTTTGAGTATGTAAGTGATCTTTTCCCTCCAAAGTTTTTACATTGGTTTAGACTAAAACTTGCTTTATTGTACATTTTGTTTGGTGAAATAAGCTTTTTTCAAATGTAGCCCCTCCCAAAACACACTTTCTGGATCCGCCACTGCGTACAACACGGATTCCCATAACAAAATATCTTCCATGTTATGAGGGCGAGGGGGGTCTACTGTAGTGTGAAGTTTAAATTTTTATGTACCAATGAAGATGCAAGAACCAAGCAATGTGTAGCTCAGTAACATTCTATCGGATCCAATCTTCGGGTTTTGTCTGTTGAAATTATGTCTTTTTTACAAATAAGCCTGATTAGGGGCCGAATTCCTCATACGAAAAGCGAGCGTAGCGTGTCTGGGGGCTTTGGCCCCTAGTAATATTACTTTAAAAGTAGAAAAATATTGTTGCTATAATTCTTATTAGAACTGCGTCGCTTGAGATTGGTATACCTAAAACAACGGTATGGGTCAAACTGACCCAACTTGTAAAATTCACGTTACAATGAAAATAACATAATGGTATGATATTATACCATTTATTATATCATTACTGTTCATCATTTTAGGAAGAATGATAATGATATTTATTTAATTTGAACCTCGGATTCCAGACTCATGGGAAGTTTTGGGTCAAAATGTCCCATTCCGCGATATCAGGTATACATATTAAAAACAAAAAACTGATAAAAGTTACGAACTTAATTTTTTTACAGATGATTAATAATATAAAGTTAGGAAAAGACACGATTTTTTTTTTAAATCCGTTCGTAACTTTCTGAAAAAAACAGAATCAAATCTGGTTTTGGGTCAAAATGGACCTATCCCACTGTTCTAGTGTTAAGGAATTTGAGGACACCTAATTATTAAAACTACATTAATTGGCAACCCAAAATTAATAAATAAGTAATGGAATTCTGTACTTACATGTTGTTCCACATCGCCATTTTGATTCTAAATTAAGGTTCCCACATAAACATAAAAAATCTTCATAAACCTTTTTTGTGAGCCAAAAAAGTGCACACACAAATGCTGCTGGTTTTAAATTTACAGCTAATAATTGCTCAAGTTTCAACATTCCCAAAAGAATTAGATGAAAACTAAAGTGAACAAATATTAGCGATGAACACACCAATTAAGGAATTTGAGGACACCTAATTATTAAAACTACATTAATTGGTAACCCAAAATTAATAAATAAGTAATGGAATTCTGTACTTACATGTTGTTCCACATCCCCATTTTGATTCTGAATTAAGGTTGCCACATAAATGTAAAAAGTCTTCGTAAACCTATTTTGTGAGCCAAAAACGTGCACACACAAATGCTGCTGGTTTTAAATTTACAGCTACACTGTGCAGGCACTCATTAGGCATTAAGAAAGAAAATTATTGATTAAACAAAAATGTTAATCAGAAAAAAACATTTTTAAACATAAAATATATATTAATAATCCAATGACATTAGCAAGCGAAGAAAGATAATTATGTATTTCACCTCCATGTACTTTCAAACAAAATTCTGACTATGTAGATACAGTTGTACATCATCACCTAGATGCATCGAAAGCCTCAATTAAAAAATAATTATTATTCAAAAAAGTTACCCCCACTAATTTAATTTCCAAGCTATTATTAATTTATTCAATATAGTAGAAAAAGTACATAATACAGGCATAAATTTGATTATCTATAACCCTTGGTATAGTCGAGATCAGGCGAGGTTAATATGTACCTGTCACAACTTATTTCTGTCCGGATTTAAAATACTGAGTTGCCAAGCATGTATTTAAGGCATCCAGTGTTTGAATGAATCCTTCAAGAATTTTTATAATCAAACTTTATCTTTCAAAAATTCAGGAGCGTAGAAACTCAATAAGCTTGGGGTGGGGGGGTGGAGGAAGGCTCAGTATGTTACGATCGGTTCCAGATTACCCTATAAGTTGCATAAATATTTCGGTCATACACTGTACACCAGATTTAAATACTTTATCCAGAAAACCCAGTCTATTATTTACATTTACGAAATAAATATGTAGATTACAAACAAGTACAAATCATTTATAAAAACATCTACATATTTAGACAGAATTAAGTATCAGAACTTCATTTTAATTAGAATATGTAATTGTAAAAAAGAGTATAAAATGAAATTTACACTGATTTTAGCATGTTTAACGAAGTAAATAATACATTTTAGAAAAATAATGTGTGCAGATATTATTAGTGATGAAAACTTACTTGTTTTCTAGATCGTTTATGAAATATTTATTCAAAACGCAAAGCTTTATTGTCCAAATACTGTTTACAGAGCTTACACAACGTTAAAAACAACACTCGGCGCCATATTTAAGTCCGGCGTAAACTGATTTAAGCTAGTTCCCGAGCTGGCTTAAATCTACGACCCGCTCGCGCTCGTCTTTGGACTTAAATGTTACATCTGAATACGACTTACGCCAGTGTCTTAAAGTTACGCCCGATTTCGGGCGTAAGTGTTACATCTGAATCTGCCTGTTAATCTGATAATTTAAGGGCAGAATGGTTGAGAAGAATTCCAAATGATTTAAGCAAATTCAAGCATCCTGTAATTTGTATAAAACATTTTGACGAATACCAAATTATAAGGAAAGATCGTGTCGTGTATAAAGGTGAATTTAAGGAATATGAGAGGAAAATCCCGAAACTTGCTGAAAATACTGTACCGTGTATTTTCCCAAATGCGCCAGCCTATTTAAGTACAAATAAACCCAAAACACATCGAATAGCTGATGTTGAAGAAGAACAATTTTTGCAGGCTATTCAAGAAAGTCTTCTTGAGCAAAAAAAATATGTTGAACGTAATCAGTTAAAATGTTTGCAAGATGTAAAAGATCATCTGCAAAATTTAATTCCAAAATTAAAACATAAATTGTTTTGTATAGAAGATAATTTAAATATAAAAATTTGCTTTTATGAAGCTCCTAATGTATGTCCAGTTATTCTAGGTTGTATTGTTATAAATAATGAGTTAAATTTTGAGGTGTATATCAATAATCAAAAATTGAATAATATTACTTTTTCTAAGCTTTCTGTAATTAATAATGCTCATATACTAGAAGCTTTAATTGAAGCTGTTGATAAATTTCTAATAAGCCCATCACAAACTACTGTTTTAGAATCTGTAATTCATCTGTTAGTGATTCTGATAGTTCTGATGTTTTTTTTTTTTTTTTTTTGCTTTCATTATTCAACAGTTAGAGTTGAGTAAAATGACAAAAAAATAACAGACGTTATAGTAATCATACATTAATTTTAGCTTGTACATTATATGTACAGTCATCATCAGCATATAATGCTTTACTAAAATGTGGCTATTTATTTATGCCTAGCATTCGTGTTCTGTGCAATTTTATGAGTAGTTATTCTTTATCGAAACTAAACTTAAAAGGTAGCATTGGTTATTTAGAAAGAAATAAACAGTTTCTTGAAAATAATGAACTTACTATAAATATTTTGTTGGAGGAAATATATGTTCAACCTATGTTCAATTTTAAGGGTGACGGTTCTATTTATGGAAGTTCTGAGAATAATCCTTCTATTGCTGCTAAAACTGCTCGGGTTTTCATGATAACTTCTGTTTTTTCATCTTATAAAGATGTTGTGAAAATTGTCCCAGTTAATAAATTGACAGCTGTAGATTTAAATAATATGATTTTGCAGGTTTTAAAGGCATTGGAAGATATTGGTTTTCAGGTTATTTCATTGATATTAGATAATAATGCTGTTAATAGATGTGCATTTGAGTTAATGGCACCAAATAAAACTTTATAGCCTTATATTACTCATCCTTTTGATGGAGCAAGACTTCTCTTCTTTCTTTTTGATATGGTCCATATGTTGAAATCTATTCGCAATAATTGGTTCAATAAGAAGCTCATAATGTTTCCTAATTTTACTGACCATACTGTTTTAAAAAAAGTTAATTATAAAGATTTAGAATCCATGTGTGACATTGAAAAAATCTTCTACCCTAAAATATGGTCATTTACTTTCAGCTAAAGCTTTGCATCCATCTAGTATCCAAAAGCAAAATGTTAAATCAGCTCTTCAAATTTTGAATGAGAAAAACATTGTTGCGCTTAAATGTATATCGAGCATTCACGCTGTTTTTTTAAACTTTAAATTAGCTTTCTTAAAGTAAGATTTTACGCTTTTATTTATTTTGTTATTTTTTAAAGCCAATATTTTGCACATGTGTGCCATTCATTGGCCGGGCCACACTGCTATTATGTATAAAAATATATGTATGTATGTATGTATGTTAATAACGTATTGTTTTAAAATTGAATTTATTTATATTTAATGTGCATGCATAAAATGGGCTACAAAGAGTCGGATGGCTCCGATGAAACCCCTGCCCTTTGAGCAGTTAATACAGCATTTGAAAATTAATGAGACACCCAGAATATGCTGGGGGACCCATAACCATTGCATGCACCTGCTTAAATCTTTCATCTTTTTATACTATTAAATTGGTTCATTGCCTGAATTCTTAGACTTCGTATGGATTCTTTGATTTTAAAAGTTGACTTCAAATGATATTTGTATAATTGTTATCTAAATAAGAATAAATTTATTTTTACAATTATCATTTAATTTTTTAAAAAATCTACTAAAATCTTAAAAGAACGAAAAAAAAATGGAATTTTTAAATTTAATTGGTATAAACTGTTTTCCTTGAAAGTGTTTAAATCGATTTTTGACAAAAAATTATTTAATAAGAATGAATGCAAACTGCTATGAGCTTTCTATTTATAAACACTTTCTCCCCCCCCCCCCGAAAAAATTCGCCAAAATTCTCATCATTTTGTCAATATAAATGTATATTATGTATTGTATTTTTCTCAATATAAATATGTAATAGTAGATTAAATTACAAATGTAAACAAATATAAATATTTAAATCTATCCATGTAACAAAAATGGACCGGCTCACAAAACCGGCTCATATTACCATGTTTTTTTAATATTCTTCTAACTCCCTGCCTCTTTCAATTATTTTCCAGTGTTTTATTACAATGTTATTTGAAAAAGGACCGCTGTGTTTTGTTTTAGTGCGATAATGAATGCTTAGATCGTATTCGCACATTATGCTTCAAAAGGCATGCCATTCAGATGGCTTCCGATCGGTTCCGATGATCACATGACCTGTTAGTTTCGATTTCGCTTCCGGGCCATTGTGAGTGGGCTATGGTCCCTGACCCATATTGCCCAATTTATGTCCATATCTGGACAAACTTGTCCAAAACATGTCTATGTCTATGATAAGATATCTCCTGGACATCATTTTAGCGACATCTTTGGGAAAGTCCATAATATGTCTAGAATATGACATGATTGGGGCATGTAACACCCCAATTAAGTCTTATTACGACAAAAACGGGAAAATCCATATTATGTCTGTTATATGACATGAATTGGACATCTAAACACCCCAATCATGTCTATTTTATGACATAAATGGGAAAATCTATCGGCGACAAACTCTGATTGGCTCAATTTGTTTGATCATGCGCAGTAACATTTTTGTATGCACGTTGTTTTTAATAATCTGTGGTGGTTGTGGTAGATAGTACCCATATATTTGAAGTTTCCTTGTCAGCTAATTATAACATTTTTATGCGCACTTCTTGCATATTGCTTGCCTATATCACTGTTCTTTACAATACGGGGTAATGTACAACTTTTTGACTTAATGTGTATTTTAATAAAAAAAAATAAGTCGACTCGTCAGGAATGGCGAAATGTTGAATAAGAAGTTAATGATGAATTATTCCTTATTGAAGCTGAATGTAATGTGAATGATATTGAATCAAAGCCTATTAATGCGCACGATTATAATTATTTTTGTAATGAATTTGAAAATAGGATCGATGAAAATATTTTTGAAGATTCAAATATGTGTGATCCTACAAGCAGTTCTTGTAATAGCTTCATTTCATTTCAGAAATTACTGATGAAACAGATACTTCTATTCCTTTATGGTAGTAACTTATCCATAGCATAAAAATAAACTGTGTATATGAGATAAATATCCACAGAATGTTTTTTTAAGGACAAATTATGGATGTCCATAACATGTCCATATGAATGTCCATAACATGCCCATATGGATAAGTTCTGGATGTCCATATGGATGTCTATATTTTGTCCAGAGGATATCATTATGGACGCCGTATTGTGCCATATGGACAAGTTTGGGGGGTATTATGGACAAGATATAGACAAATTTGGGGATGTCAGTTATGTCCCGAACTTGTCCATGATATCATATGGACATGTTCTGGACATGTTTGTGCTGTCTGGGGTATAGGTCAGTGAGAATGACCGAATAACCGAACATGACGTCACTAAACCAAAGAATGACTGCAGCAATGGTGTGTAACCAACCGGTGAATTATCGAAAGGGCCTTCTGACATTTAGGGTTACAAAGACACGTTTTCGGCCAAACACTGCTCACTGATCTCAAATGGACGAATGTTTGACCGAAAAAAAATTGGTTGATAAGCGTTGCTATGGTTTGACGTAATTATAATTGGGGGCAAATTAGCCTAGTGTCCCAAATTTTGAAGCAAAAATTGGGGACATTTTGTTAATTCAAAGCTCTTCTCAAATAAGTATTTATTCAACTGAAGAGATTTCTGCTTTACATTTTGCTGACAAATTTTTAAAAAATCTTGAAATTCGGGACTAACTCTGAAAAAGACGTGTTGGTGATACTGATACTTATTTAAAAAAAGACACTAAGTTCCGCACGCAAAAGAATCCAATCACCGCGCCATCACGTCTGAGCGCCACCTAGTAGACGATGGTCCAAGTCCTTACCATGAGTTACACTGAATAGAAAGGAGCGAGACCGCCAGTCTCGGTCATTAGTCATTCTTCTCACTGTCCCTGCCCCCCCCCCCACTCTGCACTGCGACGATGCAGACTCAAGATCATAGCAGCCAATCTGAATAATGATATTGTATTTGTATTTCTAAGACTAATAGTTTTGTAATTGTGAAGATAAATACTATAGAACTTTCCATTACGGTTCACTTTTCCGGTCTGGAACCCATGTGTGATTTTAAAAACATTTCATATCAAAAAGCATTTTCTATAAAATACATTTAGAAAATTGACTGATATTTGATTTTATCTGTAGGTTTACATAACTTTAAAATTAACGACTTAACAGGCCCGGACTGGCCAGTGTGTCCGACTGTCAGTGGCGGCTCGTGGGATACAGCAAGTACAGCCGGGCTGCACTTGAAATTATCAGCACATACTTTAAAATAATTTATTCTACTAATTTTCCTAAATTCAGATTAGAATTGTGGAATTCCTACGGTAAATTAAAAAAATCTCCGGAAAAAAAAAAAAACACAAAAAAACGTATTGTGGCCGGATCGCTCATTCAGAAAAAAGCACTTTAATCTTCCTGCAATTCAATTGGGAAAATCTTTGGTTCAGCCCAGAGCGCTGAAAAAGAAAATTGGCAGCACCGTTGCCATGACAACGACTGCGTAAGCAGCCTCTCCGGCATAGGGAGTATGCAGCTGATACAGCCGATGAAAGATTTTTTAACGGCGGGTGAACTTGAGAACTCCACTAACTGATTGGCTCGGACGAGAAGGAGGGAGGGGGTAAGGAGAATATATGTTTGGAAAACTCTCGACTTTATATTCCTGAATTTATCAAGAAGGTAAGCCTGAATAGACGCTTATGAATGGACAATTACCCATCAAAGTAGTTGTTTTTAAGTAAGCAAGAACTGGCAGTTAGAGGACATGGCGAGCGAGAAAATTCTTTAAACATGGGAAATTTTAAAAAGCTTTTAAAATTATTGATATCTGAATTAAAACGACGCCTTTTTATGGGGACATCACTGACCGATTCGCATGTTTAAAAGACAGGAGGATTGATTTGACTTATAGAAAATAAGTAAGTTTTCTTTTTTTTTTTCCCTTTTCTTCTCAAGTTATCGTTACAAAAGAAAATTCTAAGGAAACTTCGAATCCAGGCGCGTAGCCAGGAAAATTTTTCGGGAGGGGGGGTATGCACCTGGAAAATTTTTCGGGGGGGGGGGGGATATGAACTTATATGTGTATAAATAGACGGAATTTCATCACTAATCCAAAAATTTCGGGGGGGGATATATCCCGATATCGGGATATATCCCCCCCCTGGCTACGCCCCTGTTCGAATCAGACACGGATTAATGCAATTTTGAGGATAAGAGCGGCTGGTTGAAATTTATG
>JAWZYV010018196.1:0-48099 GCA_038373885.1 Cheiracanthium punctorium
ATTGAATGTACTCAATTCAATCCGTAATACTTTGATTAATAATCAAAAACCATTAGACGACTAAGAAAGATTTTTTTTTTAATTTAATGGCTATATGAATACAAGAAGACAAAGCCATGATGGTCGCAATTACAACGGGTGCTAGAAAAAAAAAATCTGGAGTGACTCCACTCGACTTTTCGAACACTTACGATTAAGATCATTACCAAGCACTTAAATAAATTTTAATCGATGAATAATTCAAACATATATACCAAATTGAAACTCAATCGAATGCACCGTTTAAACGCTTGCGCGCTTTCAAGAATTTCTCCCATATGCCATTATGCCATAACATAAAATAAAGTTTTATCGTAGCCCTTTAGGAGAACTATAAGTCCTATACACACCAAAATCAATACCGGTCTTGCGACGGGATGGTGGTTTATAACATGTATACCGAATTTGAGCTCAATCGAATGTATTGTTTAAACGCTAGCGCACTTTCAAGAAATTCCCCCCATAGGCCATAATGTAAAAGAAATCTTTGTCGTAGCCCTGTAGAAAAACCTATAAGTCCTATACACACCAAAATCAATACGGTCTTGCGACGGTGGTTTATGACATATATATCCAATTTGAGCTCAATCGAATGCTCCGTTTAGGAGCTATCGTGTTCACTCACATACACACAAACACACATACACACACACACACACACACACACACATACACACATACATACATACATCTCGTAAAAATAGCATAAATGGATTCAGAAGCCCTCAAAACGTGTAAAAACACCAAAATCTCGAAGTCGAATTTTTTCATGATTACAATACTTTCCTTACATGGTACATGTTCGGAAAGTAAAAATTGACGAAAACATGTGTACATGCAATATATTTGATCTTCTTCCACCTAAAATAAATAACTCAATATTCACTTTTTATTATAGACCCAAATCGAATATCATTCTCTTCTGGAAACGCGCGGAAACTTTTCGCATTCGAACGATTTAATAAACGATTATTTATTTTAATCGAGCATACGATTATTTTGATGAAAAAAAAATTAAACTATGTTATCTGAAAAGAACTTTTAAACGAACTGATACCTCTTCAAGGCTTGATCATCGTGAATTCAAACATGGCGTCATTCTCACTCGAAATAGCCAATTTTGACACTCAAATGATTCACTTTTTTGACTCTCGGGAAAAAAATGGAGCTGAAAATAGCAAAAAATCGCTTTAGAATGAGGGAGCGGGTGGATTTTCAGATTTTTAAAGGAGCACAGATTGTTTTCTACATCGTTATACATAATTATCAAACATTTCAAGCGGATCGTACAGACAGTATAAATGTTACTGCTTTTCTCGTACTTATATTTTTAGTCTTTTTTGGAGTAATGGAGGTAAAAGTTTTATATCTTGGATAAGTTGCCCGGTATATTTACAGATTGAGGCAGGCATCAGGGAAACTATACAGTACGATAAATCACGTCCTAATTGATATGGAGTGTATAAGAATACCACTGAAGATACGCAGCATTTAAAATAGAGTACAATAAAGATATGATTTTTGATTCCCGATGATTTCGGGAGTCTGTGGTAGAAATGAACACACTTGGCAGGTGCTGCAGCTATTGATCTAATCTGGATACGGGGTTGGTACAAAATGATATAAAGCAGAGATGCCGGAGCCCCTATAATCCATAAAAATAAGACATACAGACAGGAAACGGGAAGATGATTTGTAACTAAATTTGGTATATAGACTATGTAGAAGATGCGCTCAAGGAATTTTGAAAAACAAATGTAGTTCAAAAATTTTTCACTAGATGGCACTTTGCATGAAAAAAACAGCAAATTTAAAAATGGAAATGGCTAATTTGAAATGTACTAATAATTTCAACAACCATTAAGTGGTCTCTGATCACTTAACTAATTCGGGTCATTTTCTGAGCTGATTTCACCGTGGAAAGCGACACCTAGTGCACATTTTTTAAACTAAATTATTTTTTAAGTTTCTTGAGTGCACAAGCATTCATGTGCAGTTCTTATGCAGTTGTGTGCATCGTAACCCCCTGTTCATTTGTAATCACCCTGCAGAACAAGTATGTTAAAGCAGGGGCGTAGCCAGAAATTTTCATGGGGGGGGGTTACGACTACTAAAACTCATATAAATGTATACGCTGTGTGATAATGTATGAGATATACATTTTGTATGGCAAAAATTCCTCTGGTGGAGGGTTATGACCCCCTAACCCCCCCCTGGCTAGCCTCTGGTTACAAGACATAAACGTTAACGCAGTCGTCAAGTACATGCATATCACTTTCATCAAAGCACAGACACCTTATCCAATTCCCAAACTTAACGACAAGTAATTCATTCATATTCTAACAAATGAAAACCAAAATTATTTTCCGTAAATAATTCATTACACCCTTCGTTGTGTTGTAGAACTACATTTTTAAACTTTATTAAGGTGAAGGAGATAAATGGGTTTTGCCTTCTGAACGTGTGTCTCTTTTCACTGTAACTTCACCACTCCTTTTTTCACTGTGATGGATGATATTCCCAAAAGAACTTTGCGTCATCTAGTTAAGGACAGTGTGTTTATAATATTATAACCTCCACCCACCGTATTTTGCTGCTCAGTTCTGTCTCCGCTGAATTCGAAAAGTGGTATATTTATGAATGGACCTAACTCCTTCTGGCAGTTTAAAACCCGAAATAAAAAATGATAAGCTGAAGTAACTTTTCCGTAAATTTTTCCCTCACTTCTTTCATAAGATTAATATCGTTTTTTTTTTGTGTTATTTTTTTAGCACTAGGGTATTCTTTCTCTCAGTACGAGAATTTTGTCTACGCATTTTTGTCTACGCACTTTTGTCTAAGCGTCCTTTTCGACAAGCTTTATAGATATGAACTGTAACGGTGAAGATATTTTCAAATGTGTTTTTCCCAGATAACGTGGAAAGGGCCTGGGGGGGGGGCGTTAATAAAAATATTGGAAGTCGCAAAACGTGTGCAATTTTTGATAATGAATCGCTAAATTGGGTGCCAAAACGCGACAATTTATTATAAATATACACTCATGTCCATAAATTAAGGATAATGAAATTCAGGCAAAGAAAGAGAAAGAAGCAAAACAAATTTGACTTATTTGTAAAGTCTATTTATTAAACAAAAAGTAAAGAGCAAAAAAGATGCTATATGTTTGACCTAATTAATAAAAATTGCAAGTTTTACTCCCTTGACCAAATTTAAAAAAAGAACCTATTTACAAAAAACAGTATAACATGGTTAGTAGGATGGTTAATACGGAGTATGTCTCCCGGACGATGCAATACAGGCCTGACAACGCCTAGGCATGCTGAGTATCAAATGATCAATCTGATCTTGGGGAGTATTACACCACTCATCAAGCAATGCACTCCGAAGTTCCGGTAGACAGGTGGGAGGGGTTGACGGGCTGCAATTCGTCGGCCAAGCATATCCCACACATGCTCTATTGGATTCAAGTCCGGTGAGTATGCTGGCCAATGCATACGGGTGATATCCTCCGATTGAAGGCATTCGTCTACAATGTTTGCACGGTGAGGACGGGCGTTGTCATCCATAAACACAAATTCAGCACCCATGGCGCCCCGAAACAAACGTACATGTTGTTCCAGAATGACATCCCGATAGATGTGGCCTGTCATCGTTACACTCTGAACATGCAGGTCAGTTCCGGAACCAAGAATAATTCCTCCCCAAACGAGCCATCCTGCACCACCGTAACGATGTCTTTCAATGGTGTTCTCTTGGTGGTAACGGGTACCTGGCGCTCTCCAGATGAATGTCCGGCGAGAATCAGACTCCAAACTAAACCTGGACTCGTCGGAAAACATCACACAAGACCACTGTTGCGGTGTCCACAATGCATGCTCTCTACTCCAGGTTAATCGCAGGCGACAGTGAGTTGCGGTAAGTGGAACACATCTGACAGGCCTACGAGCATATAGACCAATGTGCCCTAAGCGTCTGTACACGGTCTGCCTTGAAACTGTCGTACCGGTAGCTGAAGAGAGCTGACGAGACAGGTCTGATGCTGTACTCCGTCTGTTTCTTTTGGCAGTAACTGCCAAATAGCGGTCCTCATTCGGCGTTGTAACTCGGGGGGCGACCTGTGCTGTAACGTCTACTCACATTACCATCATCTTGTAATCGTTGCCAAAGCCTGGAGATGACACTCTGGGCGATTCCAAGTTCCTCGGATACTTCCAACTGGGTACGTCCACATTCCATTCGTCCGATAATTCTGCCACGTAAAACATCATTCAAATGCCTCCTTTGTGCCATAACTATGCGGTTTTTGCACTGAAAGGCTTTCACAGCGCTTGTGAACAATTTTACTTCTTTGCCACCATTCCTTATATACCCCTCTCTTACACTCTCGTCATTGTGACGTACCATCCACGCCATCTGGTGGTTTCCTGTAATTTGCATATTCTTCTTCAAGATGTGTGTGATCATTCCACAGGTGAAATTTTTATTTTAGAGATCAATTTCTGTGTGATTCTGAATTATCCTTTATTTATGGACATGAGTGTATTTCGAGTATAGTTAGAAAACGCCTGGCGAATATTGTAGAATAGTTTTAGTAGGCGATTTTACTATAGATTTTAATTCCGAAGAAGTGTTTTACAGGACAGAGAAGACAAATACGGTACAGTCATAGATTATGATACACTTTTCAAACGGTATATTTATAAAGGTTTAACTATGTCTGACGAAAATTATTAAACAGTTTTGTTAGGCGATTTTAATATAGATTTCTATTCCGAAGAAGTGTTTTATGGAACAAGGAAGGAAAACACGCTACACTCATAAATTATGATGCCCATTCCAAACAGTATTTAAAATGTCTACGGGATATAGTTGGAATATGCCTGGAAGATTGTAAAACAGTTTAGTAGGCGATTTTAAGATAGATTTCGATTTCAAAGATGGGTTTTATGAAACAAAGAAGCAAAATACGGCACACTCATGAATAAAGATGCACTTTCCAACTTAATGGAATAAGGAAGAAAAATAGAGACGACGCATAAATTATGATACGCTTTTAATATATTGAACTTTAGTGCCTATTTCAAATATGAAAGTATTTCGGATTTTCTTCCCCTTTTTTTTTTCTCTCTTCTTTTTAAGCAAGAAAAATCGGTCACTGGAAACGCATCGACTACAAAACATTTTCAATGCAACACTACTCCTTAAGGGTGTGTGTAGAAGAAGTAAAATCTACCTGGCGATCTCAACACACCCAACTTAAACTGTATACACATAAATTAAACTATTTGCCCCAAGGATTTGAAAAGAAAAGCAGGATTATTCTTCATGAGCTGCACTACACACATAAATAACTGAAAAATCTGTGCCCTTTTATGGAAGTTTCAGAAAAAAAAAAATCTGAACACTGAATTGCACAGCAACAATTTACCAAAAAGTATCACATTCTGCAAAATTTTCGATTTTGAAAAATCTTTTTCTTAAAGTTTCCTGATATAGGTTTGCCGTTCGGTTTAGTGTATTGTACGACTTGTAAGTCCAGCAGCGGCCTAGTCCCTGAACTCTGTTCCCGTAAGGACAGGGAAAGTGAAGCAGCTTCCCACTTGGACAGCACTTGCGAGCGTGAACTCTCACTGGGCTGGACTACTGTGGGACCGTGTACGCTCATGGGAGCAGTTTCATGTAAAATCCGTCGTGGCTCCAGTGTCCTCCAAGTTGTTAAACGATACTTCTGGGGGGTGTCGATTTCATGGGGGTCTGTCCCTCATCCGGAATGGGTTCAAAATTAGAGGACCTCCAGCGAAATCGGACTTCCTCCCACTGGGGCTCTTCAAAATGGAAGCCGTCCCTTTCGCCCTCGTCGTCCTATGAGGGTTATCTGACATCGTCCTACGGTTGTCAGAAGGCATTAGAAAAAACAAACACAACATGACTTGTAAAGAGACATGCTAAACATTTTGAAATGCTTTAAACCAATAGTCTTGCCTCACCATGGCGCAGTGGTTATGCTACTGAAAATGGTAGACGGCCGAAGTGTGAAGTTCCTGGATTCGGGTCCCATCGCGCGGCTGTCGGACCTAACCGTTCGGAGTTTTCCGTGCTTTTCTCCGAAACTAGCGTAAATACGGGTTAGGACCGCTTAAAAAGACCCCCCACGGAAGGCACCCGCCCTTGTGCTGTTCTTCTGACGTGGATATATAAGCGAGCTTGGCTCCAAGCACACAAATCCGAGATAGATGTTACACAAACTAACCAATAGTATTTTTTATTCACCAAAATTAGTTCAGTTTTTGCTATTGACACTCAATGATAAAAGGCTAAAATTTGGTACCTTGCTCAATTAATGTGTAAGGCACAGTTTACTAACCAGAAAATCTTTGTCCGGTAGCATTGTAAAAACTAAAAATATATATATTTAATCAAATAAACTGTGAAATTTTTAAGCGATTTCATTGAATTCAGTATTTGTTTTTACATTAATTATTAAATTATTTTATTTATTTGTTATTTATTTATCACTTATTACGAAAGCCATTTATTATGTCTGGTACTGATTAATATTTAATGAACTTTTTTGGGACACCCTATGCATATTTTTCAGGATTTACTTAATCTTCTTTTCATTTGTCGGATCATGTGTTCCCAAGGAACGTTACGTCTTCTAGTTAAGAACAGTGCTTACATCATAACTTCGACCGTAACTCGCCGTCTTGTTCAGTCTCCGATGAATTCGAATGAATACATATCAACTAACTTCTTCTGACAGTTCGCTCGGGAGAAAAATGATAAGATGAAGATACTTTCTCATCGGCCCGCGAAAGATAAACGTAATTTGGAAAGTTACATTTTTCAAATGAAAATAAAGTTTCCCTAAAAATTAATATTATTTTAGGAGAATGCATTGCGTAAATAGATGTTTTAGCCCTTTTTTTTCCCTATTTTGACTTGCTTTAATGTGAAATTTTGATAAAATTGTTTCTCTATATAAATTACAAGATTATATGTTTGTCTAAAGAAATCTGCTAACATAAAAATAAAAACAAATTTAGAAAAGCTTTTCGAAAGTCAACCAAAAATTTATTTATTCACTGAACAAGAAAAACCATGGGTCGATCCAGGAATTTTTTCCAGAATCCCATTTTTGTGAAAATTCCTTAATTTTGTGAATTTCATCACTTATTTTTTGGGAATTTCTATGTCACTTTTTGAGTTAAAATAATTGATAAAACAAAATATACTGTAAACTGCCAATGAAGGGCAGTTCTAATCAATTGCATTCTTCTGAAGGGACCGTTTTAATTGACTGAAATTTTGATAAAGGGTCTTTTTAGTCGATTGCATTTTTGTGAAGGGGCCGTTTTCATCTATCGTAATTTTGCGAAGGGGCCGTTTTAATCTTTTTAATTTTGCGAAGGGGCAGCAAAACCGACACAATTTTCGTCTGCATCCACCCCTGAAAACATTTGGCATTATTTTAACGGAATAATTTTGTTCATTGTATACAGAGTTTGAAAGCTTCACCAAATTTCATATTTTTTAAGGATTTTTTTTTTTTTTTTTTTTTTTTTTTTTTTACATCGAAATACATAGATATGCTCTTCACTGAATCACTGATTGCAGAATGCTTCGTGATTTATATCACTTGAAAACGAAACATTTATCGCCATTACTAAGAAAAAGAAAGTTAAATTCTAAAAATGTAATATAAAATCCACACCGTTTGTGAGATGGGCTTGAAAATGTTCATAATTAAGCTAAAAAAAAAAGAAAGAAAGAAACAATCTGTGCTTTTTCAAAAATCCCGTTTCATGATGAAAGGCTGAAATTTTGTACATTACCCCAAGCAACCTAACAATGCTGTTTCAATGTGAACTTTCAATGTCGTTTCCACATGATGTTGTTCAGTTTTCGCCACATTGTTTCAGCATGGACATTGATGTAATATGGAAACAACATTGTGAAATCACAAGAGGAAAACAAATAAAAAAAAATAAAATTTCACGTCTTTTGTGCAAAATTATTAAAATCGTACGGAAATTTACGAAAAATAAAATTGTTGATAATTATCTACTTATCTTACTTAAACGAATACGTACTTAATACGAATTAAAATGAGGGTTAAAAAATCATTTTAATTCGTATTTACTGCTATAAAAATGTATTATGACAATGCTATATTTTAAAACAAATTAAAATGATGTTTTCGAGTAGATAATTATCAACAATTTTATTTTTCGTAGATTTCCGTATGATTTTAATAATTTTGCACGAAAAAAATAAAATCTTGGTTTTTTTTTATTTATTTATTTTCCTCTTGTGATTTCACAATGTTGTTTCAATATTATATCAATGTCCATGCTGAAACAATGTGGCGAAAACTGAACAAAATCATGTGGAACCGACATTGAAAGTTCACATTGAAACAGCATTTTGTATGTTAGCATTTCACATTTAAACCTTATTGAAACAACATTGTTGTGTTGCTTGGGACCTCATTAGTGTATGGAGGACGTTATACTAAGTAGATTTTTTACCGGAGTCGTATACGCATGTAAAATACGCTACTTTTTGAAAATTAACTGGAGGAATTTTTCTTAGCTTTCTTGTAGCTTTTTTTTAGTCTATGTCTTTTTTCCCTTCTGTATTTTGAACATTTTTTCCTGTTCCTTTTCCCACTTATGTCCAATGGATAAAGAATTAAAGCGCATTACTATCTTTGAGGGACACCCTGTATGTATATATACAGGGCGATTCTCAATTCATCATCCAGTATTTATTAGGGAGTCAGGGAATAGGAAACGAAGACACAGGAAAGCATGGGCGAAAACGAAGGCGTCATAATGTAGGGGGCGCTTTATGTCAACAACTCCCATTCACGCCCTGTACGATAGCTCTGTTAAAATAAGCTTCACAGCAACAGATGTTCCGTACATCATGTTTTTCATCAACTCCAGACAAAGAAGTCGATTGGAGATAAATCCTGTGACTGTGGTGGCCAAAATATCGGTCCAATCCATTGTGCAAAACATTTTGTTGCCAGGTAACCACTCGCATCATTTTTCCAAAATGTTGAAGTCGTCGATTAGACTTCTTTAGCTGAGAAACATGACCTACGGAAACTCTGTTGCTAGTGAAGTTTATTTTAACAGAGCTATCGTACAGCGCGTGAATGGGAGTAGTTGACATAAAGCGCCCCCTACATCATGATGCGTTCGTTTGCGCCCATGCTTTCCTATGTGAAACTGTCTTCTTTTCCTATTCCCTACCTCCCTGCTAAATACTGATGATGAATTAAGAATCACCCTGTATACATACAGGGTGAATCTAAACTCTTGGGCAAAACTTTAAGGAGTGATAGGGCACACAATGAGGAGTCGTAATGACATAGCAATCTGGGGTGAAAAACGCAGTTTTAACTTACCTGGTAATAATCACTTTTGGAAAAGCATTGAAGTGTCCGTCTAATTTCTTAACCAAGCTCCATAAACAATAGTCTCCGAAAATTTCATCCATGAAATAAAATAAACTTTTTAAACTATCCATTTTAGTCTTCTGTTTCGGAGAAAAATACATTAGTTTCTGGCGAAACAACGGTCGAAAAATTCACTGTTTTTTCGGCACTTTTTTCCGAAGTAATTGTTAACAGCTAAACGAAGACGATGTTGCAGACCCCACATTGCTATATGATTCTGATTCCTTATTATGTGCCCTATCACCCCTTAAAGTTTTGCCCGAGAGTTTAGATTCACCCTGTATATGCATGTATGTGAGGAGGGGCCGATTAGGCGAGTCGGGGGTCCCTGGACAAAAGCTTAATTGGGGGCTTTCGAAAACTTTTTTACACCAGCACCGACTGAAAACCAGCTCTTAGTTTCCTCGCCATCAGCATTCATCTGTCACTACACGGGCCAAGCCTAAATGATAAGTTAGCTCTGCCTGAGACCATACCGTTTAGCTAAAAAAGAAACAATGCTGTGGATATAATCCTAGGGCTATGAAATACCGTATATACCCGTGTATAAGCCCACCTTTTTTTGACAAAAATTCGGATTGAAAGTGGAGGGGTGGGCTTATACACGGGTCAAAAAATTTCAAAATTTGATCATCGGAGAATTCAATGTTTAGGGAGGGGAAAACATCTACACACATGCTCACAAACATGTATATGTAAATATGAAAACCATATGCGCGGGACTTTTTATACTGTCCCCCCCTCGGTGCCCATGTATTCGAGATAATTAATTTGGTTTTATGTTAACAAAAGAAAGATGTAGCATATTGGACTTTTGTATTGAAAGGCAATATATTACAAGGAAGATTAAAAAAAAACAGAGAAAAATAAATTACAATTCAGCATATTCAATTACTTTCAGTTTGAAAGCCTTGTCTTAAGACAGACATTTTACTTTAGCCATCTTCACCGAAGCTCTTGCATTTCGAATACTGTTCTTGAATGTGAAGAACGTGGATATCGCTATCGGTTTGCAATCAGAACTGCGCTGTAATCGGGTTATAGCGCAAAGCAATCACCTGATGACTGGATGCTAGTCTAAATGTGGTAGGGGAGTTTTCACAGGGGCGTAAATTTTCAAAGTAGGAGGGTGGGCTTATACACGGGTCAGTCAGTTTTGAAAGATTTTTGGGGGAAAGTTGGGGGGGTGGGCTTATACACGGGTGGGCTTATACACGAGTATATACGGTAGTAACTATTAATACTATTATTTTCCATAAAATTACTCTCTTATATAAGCCGAGCGAGTTGTATGGTGGGTAAAGCTCCGATTTCGGGTTCAACTCCCGGGTTCGATCCCCGACTGGGCGTGGTTATCATCTTCGTCCCTTCATAGGGGGCGACGTTGGTCCACCTACTAGGTGCCTCCATGATAAAGAGACCAACAATTCCGGCCTGTTCTGGCCAAAGCCTTCACGGCAGAGGCCGGCCATTAGAAAAAAAAAAAAGAACTTTCTTATTGAACCCTTTAACAGGCAGTGCTCCCGCTCTGGGAACACCAAGTTGTGACTCTTTGACTGTTGCCAGTCACGAAGAATAGATTTTATTTCTATAAAAATAGTTGCGGGTGGCATTGCTCTACGAGAATCCTTTACTTTTCAGCACGTCATTTCCCATAAACAAAATGGTAACGATTATTTTTAACAGCACCGACATCTGCTGAAAATTGGAAGAATTCGAGAACAGCTAGATAGATTGCCCAATGCTGAAAAAAAGGGCAACCGTTGCCATCGCTCGACTTAACTATCAGCAAGATGACGGACGATCGAAACATTCATGGCGTGCCACAGATCTAGAGACCCTTTTTGGACGACAGCCGGCTGTGCGGCACATCCAGCTGTCGTCCAAAAAGGGTCTCCTAGATCTGTGGCACGCGATGAACGTTTCGATCATCCGCCATCTTGCTGGTAGATAAGTCGAGCGATGGCAACGGCTGCCCCTTTTTCAGCAACGGAAAAGTGTTGCGCCTAAAAGAGTTAAAACAATATTTAAAAAGTTTTAAACTTGAAGAACAATTCGGGGACCCCCAATATATCGGGGGCCCGGGCGCATGCCCCGAATGCCCTGCCGGAAATCAGGCCTTGTTCTATGCAAACAAACAAATGAATAAAAACGAATTTTATACCGACAAAATTAAAACAGCCAAAATGAGTTACGCAAAAGGAACGAAATAAATTACTTTCTAGATCGCTGTTGTTGTATATTTTTAACTTTATTTGGGTTCCAAAAGATTAATGAGTTTGTCCTGAAAACGTATCTTTACACTGTATTTCAAACTTTTTTCATTTTGATGAATGGCACTGCCGAAAGAAACTCGTGTCAGCTAGTTAGTTAAAAACGGTGTTCATATTAACTTCAAACTGTACAACTAACATCATGTTCGGTCTCCAAAGGATTCGAATAATATATGTATTTATGAACCAAATTCTTTCAGCAGCTGGTCGGAAAGTTTAAAAAAAAAAACTATGTCTTTTTCCTTGCGAGTCCGTGAAATATTTTGAAAAATTACACTCGTCAAAGAGAAAAACGTAAACCTTTTGGAGTTTTTGATGGTATTTTTTTTTAAGATGAGAAAAAAAGGGCAATCTCTAAATGCATTTACATTTTTCCTCCCTACAGATTTAGTAAATCCTTTTCTTGAAATGCATTTTTATATCGGTAGAAATGTTAGCAAAATCCACTCCTTATTATTTAACAGTATGTGAGTTTTCTTTTTTTATATGAATACGGCTGCATTCATTTCAAACCTCGAGAATATATGTTCGCAATTTTGGAAAATAGTATTTTTCCCATTTTCAAAAAAATGTATACGTTTTTTTATTTAAATGTTCGGTTGTTTGAATCCTGAAATATTTTTGAGTTATGTACTAGATTACAGGATGGTTACAATTAAGCATCTCCTATAAACAGGATTCTGCAGCCAAAATGTGTGGACGGATTGGAACCAAATTTGGTGCAGAGACTATGCAAGAAATAAGGCTGAAAGAATTTCGAAAAAAAAAATTCTAGTTCAAAAAGTATCCATTATGTGATGCTTTGCATGAAAAAACGTGGAATTTAAAAATGGAAATGTGTAATTCGAAATGTACAAGTAATTTTAATATCTATTCAGTAGTTTTTGAGCATGTAATGTGTAATTTGAAACATTTTTTAGGTAATTTTATCATAAAAAGCGCCACTTAGTTGATATTTTAACCCTTTGAGGCGCAACCCTTTCCCAATGCTGTAAAAAAGGGCAGCCGTTGCCATCGCTCGACTGCGCGACGGCTGTGCGGCACAGCCAGCTGTCGTCAAAAAAAGAATCTCTGGATCTATGGCACGCGATGAACGTTTCGATCGTCTTGCTGGTAGTTAAGTTGAACGATGGCAACGGCTGCCCTTTTTTCAGCATTGGGCAATCTATCCAGCTGTATATACGTTACGCGATAATCAAAATACCAACCTACGCAATGCGCTTTCTCAGTTGCAGTCGCCTCAGCTAGCATGAATATTCCCGCACCGTCAGTGCTATTTGAAACCTACGAAAAATTCCTAGTGGCTCTCATTGCTGAAAACTGTAGATGCAGCCCCATCTATGAACAAATTTTTGAAGTAATTTGTTTTAAGATGGAAAACTAAATTCTTGATTCTGAGAAGTATTACCGTGCGAGCCGCATATCCGTACAACATTTTGTTGCTTTTCTGTGAATTTTTGAAATGTGTACAGGATTTTTCGGACACCCTGTACTATAAAAATTTGCATATATGAATATTCACAAGCTGGAGGATCATTCTCGTTTTACATTTATTACCTAGACCAGGCTGTTACATAATAGCACCAGATAATAATTACTAACCTGACTTAACAATTAAAGCATCTGTCTCTCCAGAGATAAGGCGTCTTCATTCTCTCAGTTCGGTGATTCCAAATTTATCCTCGTTGTGATGAGATAGATATTGATCGATGAGACATATTTAATTAACGAGAGAAAACAAATGGCCACCTCACGTAGGAAACACCGATGCAATAATTCCTCTGAAATTCTGCCTGCAAGAGCGTCCCTGACTCCCAGTCACATTGTCGTCCTTCAGCCAAAGAATCGATGCTTAGAAGAATAAATAATCATATTAGAGATACGGCTCATTCCGAGAATTGATAAATTATTCTTTTTTCCTATTTTTATATGCATTTTCACTTTTTACTTCCTTGTACGAAGTATAAGGAAGTAATGTGATCGCGAAAAATTTCAGTAGCCAGATTTCGGAGAAAAAAACAGATTTTGACAACCTCTAAATTTACTTTTCAAAATTCCACCAAATTTGGAGCCAAAAATACTCACGTATTTTGCATAACTCTAAAACTTTTAATCGTAGTATGTTGAAATTTTGTATTTAGAACTATTGTAACATCTAACTGTGCATCTCTTTTTTTATTTCGATCGACTGGTTAATTTATATACAGGGTCAGCCAAATGACTTACATACATTCATTATAGTGTGCACATTAAGGTGTATGGATCACATTCAATTCATTGAAAGTCAGTGGCTAATGACTACTTTGGCTATCCCCAAAATCAGCAAACTATCTCAAGCTTGTCGGCTTTTGGCGCAGTATCGCCAAATTAAGCGCCAAGCATAAATGTTTCAAATTGAACCCAGCTTAGCGATACCTGAAATATTAGGCTAGAAAGCGCTAAACCTTAGTATCACTGCAGTATTGTATCTCTTTCAATCAAAAAAAGTGTAGCTGAAGTGCGGCGAAAATATTTTTGATTTAATAGACATACAAGGAAGTCATGTGTTGTCCACATCATATTTTTCCCCTGCTGTTGTATATATATATATATATATATATATATATATATATATAAATTTCCTATTTTATTCTTGATATTGAATATAATAATACCCCTAAACCGAACTTACGCGATAACATAATTATACACATACAAATTATTTTTGATTGAAGCCGAAGACAAAAGAAAACAATAATTCTGGAAAAAATGCTTTGTAAAATCTTAGATAATACTTATGCATAACAAACTGTATTATTTAAATCGTGAACTGAAGTTATTTTGGAAGTAAACAAGAGGTGAATCGACGAGATATGAAAATCGCATAACTCCGGGTTCGCGTAATTCGAGGCATTACTGTATATCAATTTTCACCCCCTCATATTTGTTATTTATTTATTAACACTTGGGTGCTGTTTCACTTCATCCGGAATTTGTGCTAAATAACTTTTTTTAAATTTAATACGAAGAAAAATAAATATATTGTACTCTCTTAATAATCAAGAGTGAAAAACCAGTGCTGAGGAGTGATATATCACCCTACCTTCGTGACAAAAATCAGCCAACCTCCATAGAGTGAGAAATCACTATTCTGAAGAGTGACATTTCTGACTCTGGACTAGGAGTGAGAATTCAAAAACCCACTCCGGGAAAGAGTGCCTCACTCTAAGGAAAGGGTGACAGCACGCCATCCCTTAAAGAGTGAAGCGCTCTGATCAAGAGTGAGCTATGACCCTTTTTAAGAGTGACCGCCACTTTTTATAGGGTGATTATTCGAGACCGTATCCAGGGGTCCGGACCCTCCCCCCTCCCAAAAAAATTGATTTTTGTTAATAAAATAATAATAATGACGTCTTTTTGTGAAAAATTCTGCCTTTTCCACGGTTTGGACCCTGCCTGAAATTTTTGTCTGGGTACGGCCCTGGATTTATTCCTTGCATATGCCTTGCTTCTGGCTATCACTATTTTGGGGAAATTAAAATAATTCCTTATAAATATATATATATATATATATATATATATATATATATATATATATGAATGTATCTGGTAACAGCATTGATTATTATTATTTTTTAAATATTTGGCAAACATTAAAAGATATTTTCTATATAGCATCAATATTTATCCAATCTTGTGAATTCATTGAAAATAAAATCCAATATTATAAATTTAATATTTTGCCCATTTCAAGTCAAATTTTAATACTATTGAATCTTAAAGTATTTGAAATTTATCAATAATATTGAGTGTATATTAGAAATATTTCCAATATTATTAAGTACTAATTACTTTTAATTATTAAAATTTACATATATGTGAATACTTTGAGAGTAAAGACCACTTCCAGTATTGGTAAAAACTAGAGTTTAGCCCTGATATATGCTCAAAATGTTATTATTATTTGTAAAATTTTAATTAACATATGAAGTGTGTATTGATATATTAATTATATATTGAGAATATTTCTGAAGCAGTCTCACTACCAATGAACTTTTAAATATTAACTCAATATTGTGAAAACATTGATATCAAAAACCAATAATATTACAAAGTAGTAAGTGAACACATTGAGAATAAACAGTTTCCAATATTGGTAAATAAAATTCCAATATTGGTAAAAATTAGCATTTAGGTCTGATAAATTCTCAAAATAACATTATACTTTCAGTATGACTATACTAATACCTTTTCCACTGAATTTAACATACAAAAAAATATATTCTTAATATAGGGTTGTATTGGAAATATTTTTGAAGTAGTCCTCAATTGATAAATTTTTTAATGTTAACTCTATATTGTTAAAAAAAATTGAAAACAAAGATCAACTGTAACTTCGTCAAATGTATCAAATGTAACTTCGTACAAAGTAGCAAAGTTAATATTTGCCTCAGATATATTTAAAATGCATTTATAGTATTTGATATACATTGGAAATATATTCAATATGGATAAGTAATTACTTTAACATAACTTTATACCATTTTTAATTTTTTGGTTAATATTTACTCAATATTACACTGGGAATAAAGCTAGTATTGGTAAAAAGTAGGAAGTTGATATTTAACCTTTATATTGTAAAAATTATAAAACTTTGCTGCTATTGAATTTAAATTAAATATATTTAAAATGTATCTGCAATATCGAGCGCCTTAAAAATATTCTTCATATCGTACAAGTAAATATTTTTGCCGCCTTTACCTCCCCCCCCCCAAGTTTGTCCATAGGCAATCGTTAATACATCATAGCTGGATATTGGGTATATCTATTAGAAGTCCAACATAAAATAGATTTCTCTATTAGAAATTTGAGGTGTGATCTCTCTAATGAGTAAATAACATCCATAATATACAGGTATCTGTATATATGTAGCATAGTTATAATAATTAAACTTCCAGAAGATCTTAAAGATCCAGAATATCCCAAAAATGGCTATCTATTTCATATTCAAAATATCCAAAGATCAGAAATTGATACTTATTTCATATCCAGAACTTCTTAGATATCTATTTCTGGGCTATCTTGGATTATTGTCATGTTCAGAATGATCCATAACAGCTGGAAAATAAATTTTACGTAGCTCAATGGTACAAGTAATATCTGACCCCATGCATTTTTAGATTCTTGCTTTCATTCCAGTGAGTGAAATGTGGACTGTTGACACAAAACATACAGTATTTAAAATAACAGCCTATTCTGAAATTAAACAGATTAAGAAGGAGTACAGAGTTTCATTTTAATAATCAGATGATGGCATCACTAAAAGGTACCCCCAAGAGTTCCACATGGTTACTAAAACAAACCTCCATAACCTCTAGATCTATTTAGTTACAGAATTCGTTAACAGTTTATGTTTTGTTTGGTTAGTCAAAACGTAACAGGAATAGAAGAGAAGTTCAAAATGCTTGGAGGTGATCTGTATAGCCATGAGCTATGTAAAATCCATCAGCAGGAGATTTATAAGAATTTTCTTTGTCTGCAGTACTATAACTTCATTTGAGGTAATCTGTGATCAAACAAGAATAGAAATAAGAGTTTCGGACATCCACATTACTCAACAGTGTGCAGAAATATTTGATATGTTCAATGTTACCTTTTCACCTGCTGAAATAAAAAATCCCTGAAAGCTTATTTTTTACCTATGGTACATTTCAGAACAACTTTCACTTACAACAGTATTAACAAAACAATAAAAATAGTTCATGATAAGATATTTATATAAAATCAAAAGAATACTAATAATTTTGATTTTTAAATAGGTTTTATTTTAAGCATAATTTATTCAAACTTTCTTTTCAACTTTATTACAATTAACAAGTCTTTTTTTTTAAATTTTAAATAAATAAGAAATGAACAGGATTGAATTGTTATCGAAAAGAAATTATTTGAAATTAAATTTCAGTCATTTATACGAACAAATACAAGAATTATGAAACACGAAAATAAGTTAAAAGAGCAATAGCTATCCTTTAATTGAAAAAAAAAAAAAAAAAATTAAATAAATAAACTAATTGTTGGGTAAATCAAAAATATAAATATATCTGCTGATAACCTCTGTTAATGTACATATCATGTTTGGAAATTTAAGAGAATACCTATTTTTCTATTCTTTCCCCTCCCCCCAGAAAAAGGAATAAAATATTTCTAAAATGGAAACTACTTTATATTGATTGATTTCTTTTTTTGTGAAAAGGGGTAAAGAAATATTTTTGTGCAGGCCAATACATAAATAATATAAATCAAAACCAATTATTTCATAATTCCCCAACAATGCTCATTTTGTTGAATACACCCAACATTTTTGTCTTGTCCAAAAACCATTATTTAAGGTTTAGAGGCATGAGCAAGAATACAGGTTAGAATCCTTAAAAAGTTCACCACCCAAGTCAGCCCCCCCAAGAAGACACCCCTCTTGTAGACTTGCCATAACGCAAAGAAATAATTGAAGTTTAGAGCATGAGGGTGAACCATATTAACCTCCATAGATAATGTCTGGGTGAGGGGGGAGGGTGGTGATTCAAAGAAAAAGATTTTTTTTTTTTCACCTCTTAAAAAACCAAATTCCTCTTCTGAACATAATTTATACATACTTCAAAATAAAAGCCATTTCTTAATTTTTTAATATATATACACATTCATTTCTTTATTTATTTTTAAGTGTGATTTTATTTATTTCAATTTCACTTTTACAGCAAAATAGCTACAAATTACTTAATCTTTTAAAAACTTCGAATTGCAAAAATAATTCTTTTAATATAGATTTTATGCAAGAATTATTATACTATTGAAAACAGATTTAGAACAATAAATGAAAGTAAAGCCAGAAAAACTCATTAGTATGTTAGAACAAAGTTCAATTAATACGAGGGCCAAAAAAAAGAAAGAAAAAACAGTTAATAAAAATATATAAGCAAAGTCTTAATAAAAACATGAGTAATGGAACTTCCAAGTCCAGAGTAGTCTTCAGCCTAGCAAATTTTAGTTTACGATGCATTCTAAATGAAAAAAAAAAATTTAAACTATTACAGAACTGCAGAAGTAAAAAATAGCCTACGAATTGAAAAAAGTGGAAGATATCTCTTATTGAGACTCATGCAGGTTTGAATGAATTATAAAAGCAATGGCAGTGAACACACAACAAATTATTACAAATTTGGTTTAATTGTATTACATTGTTACATTTATATAAAATACAATCACTGGATTCAATATGAGTACTTCAATACTATTTCACATTCAGGGATTCTTCTAACAGCATCTGGAAGATAAAAATTATGACTTCAACAAGTAATTACAGAATTAAAAGTTAAAACATAACTGCTATTCTATCCTAATAAAAAAAGGGTACCCTCCCCCCTCCCCATAATTTGAATAAGACTGAAGAAAGGCTCAAAATCAGAAAGAGTTGGCAGCTAGAATATACTAGAGCATAAACTAGATCTATGTTAAATACATACAAAATAAAATTAGTTAAAATTAGTTTTGTGTGTACATGGATTAGTGTCAAATTTAAATCTCCAACTAAAGCACAGCTTAACACTTTCAACTAGGTGATGAATTTACAGAGGAATAAGTCAGCAGATCTTTTCATTTGATTCAGAAAACATTTTGTTTATAGTTTCACTAAAATCGGAGGATAACTTTATAATAAAAAGTCTGCAAATCTACATACATTTTGGAACACCTTTAGGAGCAGGTTAAATACAATTTTGGAACAGCACAAAAGCATACCGAAAAATGGTAATAATAAATACTTTCTTATTACCATTTTTCATATTACCATATTTATGTATGGTAATAATAAATACTTTCAAGTAACATTTACATATACTGTAACCTTCTGAGTAAGAGAGGGAAGGGAAACAGGGTTCCTACTGTTAAAATTGTACAAATTATGAATAAATGAATAAAATAAAGATGTAGAATTTAAGCTGCCTTTTACATTTTAATTTTGCCACTGAACATAAAAGCAAATGGAAAAAAAAACTGCAATAAAACCTAAATATAGCAGCTCAAAAAAAAAAATAAATAAATAAATAAATAAAAAAATATTTTTTTACCTGCAAAAAATAAAAGAAAAAAACTTTAATTTTACAGATAAGAAATGCTTGTTCTGTTTTATAAAATAATCTGTTCTCTATGTTCTATTAATATTAGAATATACTGATATGCAAAGTGATTGAGAGCACAAAATACTTTAATAAAAGTAAGGAACACATTGTAGGATTTACTTCACAAAATTTTATTTTGTGAGGTAAATCCTCTGAGGTAACACAAAAAAGAATAATTGGGGACAGTATTGAAGCGAAAATCCCATATCAAAGCAATTTGGAATAAAATTATCCCTGAATCACAGTAATCTGTGCGTAATAACAAACATCAAACTAATAGTGACAAAATAAATATTAAACACATAACTTACTATTGGTGAGTTAAATTTGCAAATTATTACAATCAATTAAAAAATGGAAAATATTCAGGACTTGTAATATATTTTAGGTACATCAAAAATTGAGTAAAAAATAAAGTGATAACTTTGCAATAAAAACTTTTCATGCACAGCAAGTAAAATATCATCAAATAACAACATTCTTAGCAAAGATCACATCTATATGTGGAAGATAAACAAAAAAAATAAATAATTAAACGGAAGTTTGAAAATACTTTTCATATCCAGTCTGGTAAATTACAAGGATTCAATGCTCAGAAGTGTAGCTAGAGGGGGACATTTGTCCCAGGGCATAGGATCCAAAAGGCACCAATTTGTATATAAAACTTTTTCCAGCGCATTTTGGTAAACAGGAAGTGATGCAAATTTGTTCTCGGGCACTGAAAATTCTTGCTACACCTCTGAGTACTGACCCCAATTAATAACCTAGATCTTCTTGAAGTCAGTTAAAAACTAGACTAAAGATATTTTTGAGTAATATTCAAATATACATATGACAACATGTGAACACTGACAAGGTTATTGCACTTTGTTAATACTGCAGGCTTAAAAAATCTGAATTTACTAAGGAAGTAAAGTTTACATTTACATATTGTATTAGTAAAATTAAAAAATAATATATTTCATCTGTTTTTACCACTAATGGTGGTACATGTAATATGGTGTCAAAACTGGTAGGCTAGTTTTCGATTTGGTTTGTACCAAAGTACAGATATGAGATTAACAAAAAAGGAAAGAAAGTCTGAAAGAATGTCCAAACAACTTTTGAGCAATTATACTTATGAATTTCAAGAGCAATAAATATTTTAATTTTTATTGATACTAAATCTATCTTACTTATATACAATTTTGCCTTACTGAAAAATCAGAAAATTTTTGAAAAAAATGAAAAAACTGAATTTTTTATAAACATTGAAAAAGGTCTGAATATTAAACTAAATTCTTAAATCTCATCTCTGAAAGTAGCATTTTACAGTTTACATTTTAAACAACAACAGCAGTGACAACATTAATAATAATAATAATAATAAAAGTTACAGGAGTTTCAAGGTTTTACTTACAACATATTTTTAAGAGGTAGTGAAGGGTGCAGAGTAAAAAAATTAATCTGAAGGGACTAAAAATTGATTTTTATACTTTATTTCATTGTTACTTCATAAAATGTTGCAAATAAGACTTGATTTTGCAAGCAATTTATTAACTTGGTGTCAAATATGCAACTTGACATAAAAAATTTACATATAATAGAGATTAAATAAATGACAGAATATAGCATAACATAAAATGATATACTAAAGAGTTGCCTGGGTCAAATGCTTTAATAAAGAATACCACATTGAATTTTACTGTATAAATATTTATTGTTTTACTCATTGATGTAACTTTACCAAAAGTTATACTTTTTTTTCTTTTAAGAACAGCCCTAATAACTTTCTCAATTTACATGAAATTTATAAAATTTAATACATAGTCACTAACTGCCCCAAAGTAACATCACTTTAGGGAAAAAAAACTAAAAAAAAAAAACATATAAATCAATTTGGAAAATAAGAAAAAAATAAACTAAACAAAAAAGTAAACATCTCAAAAAAAAAAAAAAAAAAAAAGTTATTGACAATTATGAAATTATGCGATACAAGCTTTGAAAAAATTAGACCGCAGAGATCAAAAGTATGCAGACTTTGAACTAGTAATTAAGAACATTTAAAGAATAAATAAACAAATAAAACAAAAATATGAATACCACTTATAATGCCAATAGTTTCTTCTCTTTTACAGCATGCCACTGACAAAAATTCAATGGTTTTCCACAGGACCAGTTCAGAGTACTAGAAAATAAAAAGATAATAAAGTGATAAACAGCCAAAATCAATCAGTTTTTCTTGTAAAATATTTTATTCATCACTTGGCTCTGCAAGCTTTAAAGACAGGCTTCTCAAAAACTCGGTATAATTCAGAATGATTCTTCATAGACAGCATGATGAACTTTTATAGAACAACAAAACTGCAGGTCTTATCCCATTTTTAGGGAGAAATTCACGAAAGTGGAAACTGTATCTGATGGCTAATTCTCCCTCTATTTTGGACAATACAATATGTTATAAATTTTTCTCTGAGTATTTCACTTCTATAAATTAACCATTTGTATTGCCATAAATACAGCTTGTGAAGAGAAATTCTGAATTTTCAAATTTCTGACATAGTTGAATTCTTTTAAAACCTGTTCAGAAATTGCATTATTTCTTGTAAAAAAAAAAAAATAATAACTTGATTGAAACATTTTGTTTCTACTCAGTGAGACACTTAATGAAACACAATTTTTGTGAGAAATCTACTACCCATCTGATTCAGTGCTTAAGATATACATTCTTCTAAAATGGGATGCTTTGCAATGCAAATAATAATAATAATATAAAATTCACACAGACATGTGTATAAGGAACATTTATAACATATGATATGAATATAAAATTAACTCCCAAATTTAAAAATACACTGAAACAGTAAATAATTAAAAATAAATACATACTTATATCTAAAGACATCCAAAGTAGTATTCACCCTTATCAAAGGTTCTTGAAAAATCACCCAGTCATCGCTGTTATTAACTCTCCTATATTTCAAGAAAATGAGTATTCAGTACATAAAAAACATTCTAAAAGTTTCGTTTTCTAAAGCAACCAATTTATATGAATATTCATTTATTATCAATTTATATATATTTAATTATGACCACCCAAGGTAGGAGTCTTCAGTTAAAATTTACATTTAAACATTATCACAAGAACAAATGATTCGGTGGTAGATCGAGGGGTAATGGGATGAGTGGCTATAGGGCTTCAGTCCCCCCCCCCCCCCAATCTCAAATCCAGGCAGCAATTACGACATAAAGTCGCTTGAGTCAGAAGTATGGGTCTAAATGGGGGCCCCCTTACATTTTGTTTCTTCACCGACTCTGACAATTGTCTTTCTGTATTTTCCACAGTATTTACCCGCTTGCCCATGATAATCAGGGAACAATCATATTACATTAAATTTTTCAGTAATATTTGACTTATTTATTAAGATATATTTTTCAGAAATTTGTATATGAATGCATTTAAAATTATTTCAGATTTTAAATGCAAAAATAATGTGTAACAGATAAAGTGATAATTCGCAAGTAATAATATATTAAGATGCTAACATATCAAAAATATATACTTGTGCAATATATATGAGGAATATTTGAAATATACACCCAATATTGTGGATACATTTTAAATAAATTTAATTTAAATTCATTAAGATTGACAATATAATGGGTAAATATTAATTTGCTACAATTTACATTAGTATTTATTTCCAATTTAATGATAATATTGAATAATTAAGTATATGAACATGAAAAAATAAAAATACTATAAAAATTAATTACTTGTCAATATTAGGAATACATTAGAAATATTACCAATGTTTACCTAATATTGTGGATACATTTTAAATACATTTGGGCTAAATATCAACTTGCTGCTATGTAAAAATACTGGTTTGGGTTTTCAATGTTTTACAATCCTGTGAGGTGCTATTTGAAAGTTTATTGGTAATGGAACTACTTCAGAACTACTTCCAAAATATAGGCAATATTGCAGATACATTTCATTTAAATTCAGTAGAAAAAGGATTAAAATTATTTTGAATTTTTAAGTAAATTTTACCAATATCATAAATTTATTTACCCTTAATGATACCCAGTAGAAGACCCAAACTCTGAAATCCATGCTGTCTGCTTTCTCAACAATGTCAATAAATAATGAAATCTGTTCTGCTACCTGCAAGTTCAGAAAACCACAGAATAATATTAAATACTTGAAAAATATAACATTAATGATATGGGCACCCATAAGGGGGGGGGGCTCAAGGTAGGGAACTTGCTCCCCCCCTAGGAGAGGAGAGCAGGGGCAGGGACATACCCCCAAAAAAATTCTGGGAGGGTCCAAAAATTTCGGAGGGGGTCCAAACGATGAAAAAGGCAGAAATTTTCACAAAAAGACTTCACCATTATTGCTTTGTTAATAAAAACTGAAATTTCGGAGGTGTTACAGACCCCCACCCCCCTTCCTGGGTACGTCCTTGGCCAGAGGGTGACTGGTGGGGCTTCAGCCACCCTCGAAATAAGTAAACATAAGAAATGGAGAAAATTACATATTCGTGGGTAACTTTGAAAGTTCAGCTTGAAATTGTTAAGGTTTAGATACGTCCCAAGCCAAACTCACTCCACCCCCCCCCCCACTTAAGTATGTTTTTTCAATCTGCAAAGATATGTTCTGATTAAATGAATTTAAAATGAAATATGCTAGATAAATTTTAAGTTTATGAACATTTCCTATGCAATATGTGAAATAACCTTTATTAAAAATGAAGTCTTAAAAAAATGCAACTCAAAGCATGGTTTTTTCCATAACATTACAGAAATAATTCAGCAACCAAAATTAATTGAATGTCAACAATATTATTTGAATTGTCTTAGACTGAACAAGTGTAAAGTAAGCTTTATTTAAGGGGAATAGATGAAGTGAATATTATCAAATACAATGAAGAACCGTTCTGATTATACCATCTTTAAAATAAAACAAACTACATTAAAATCGGCTCATCCATTTGGGATCTATTTTGCCACACACACATCCAACTTTTAGAAAAAAAAAACAGGCATTTAGTATCTTAGAATGAAAATTTAATAAACTAAATTCATATTCTGAAAAAATTTAAGGACCCTTTAAAATGGGGTGTCTGGGGCATGTGCCCTCCTTGCTCCTGTGATAATCATGGTCTTATCATCACAGGATTTTCAGTAGTATTTGACTTAATTATTAAAATATATTTTTCAGCAATTTGTACATAAATGCACCTAAAATTATTTATCAGATTTTAAATTTTGAAATAATGTACAGTAGATAAACAGTCTTAATTCACCATTACTGTGACATTAAGATGCTGACACATTAAAAATATTTGTTAGTACAATATGAGGGAAATTTATAATATACACACAATACTGTGTGGATACATTTTAAATATATTTAATTTAATTCATTAACATGGACAATATAATGGATAAATGTTGCTAATTTTTACCAATATTAGTTTTTATTTCCAATATAATAACAATGTGAAGGATTGAGTATATTAGCATTAGAAAAATAATAAAATGGTATAAAAATATTTTTAAAAATTACTTGTCAATATTAAGAATACATTATAAATATTTCGAATTTTTACTTAATATTGTGAACACATTGTAAAGATATTTGGGCTAACTACTAACTTGCTACTATTAAAAACTTTATCAGTAATGGAATTACTTCAGAAACATTTCCAGTATATAGCCAATATTATGGATATATTTCATATGTTAATTAAATTCAATAGAAAAAAATTAGCATTATTTTGAATTGGTATCTAGGCTAAAAGGTAAGTTTTACCAATTTGAGAATTTTATTTACCAATATTGATACACAACAGAAGACATAAAATCTACCATACCAAAATCTGCAAGGCTCTAAAATTAATACTGTATTACTAAATTTAATATTGTAACACTTACCTTTATTACCAGTAATATTAAACTTATCCGTTACTATACTATTGAATTATCCTTAAACAGTATACAAACTTTTCAATTCCAAAAATCTCGCATTTAACACCAAAAACAATAACTTTTTTTCCGCGTTGAATCAGTTTACCAGCACAATATCCCTTGTGTTTTTCGTACTACTAATGAAAGCTCACACATTCTGAATCACCTGCTACTTTCAGCTGGTTTCCCTGATTTAAAAGTGGACTTTCCTGAGGCCATCTGGGGTGTTCGATCGTAAATTATCCACTTTACCATATGAGAGAGAGGTTTGTGTATGTGTAAAAAGTGGAGAGGGAAATATTACACCACAACAACAGAGCGATTATTTTGATCTAACAACGTATATATGTATATTCTAAGCGTGAATCTGTGCTAGAATGTGCAATAAGATAAAATGATGCACATAGACATATTGAAATTTAATCACAAAATATGTTTTTCCCATGTTTATAATTTATTTCAATATAAATTGCATACAATATATAATTGATCATTATTTTCTGCTTTTGATTTAAAATTTTGTTTATACTATTTGCAACAGGCGCGTATCCTTCCTAAAAATCTGACCCTTTACTTAGTTTAAAATTTGATACTGAGGCTACAGTTGAAACAGCTTGCTTACAATTTGATACACAGGTTAGAGCCCTCTCCACCCCCGAAATAAAATCCTGACTGCACCACCGATTTACAAACACGCATCAAAACATGCTCAAATATTATATACAGAAACAAAAAACGAATGCAAGATTTCAGCTATATAAGCATAAATAACATACTACGATCAAGTATAGAGACGGATCCAAAGATCAATTTCTCGGAAGGGTATAAAATTAAAAGAAGCAGGCTTGTTTAAGTCTTAAAAACAAAATGTATAGTAAAGCAAAATGTTAACCCTAACCAAAGCAATGTCTGTCGGAAGAGCTGGAGTCCTAATGGATCCGACACTGAATCAATATCTTATATGTTGAGAATTATCAAATTTTAAATAACATTTACAATAATTGAAAAGTTATAAGGTTTTACTTACTTGTGTTAGCTAAAAGTATTCCATTACTTGTATGCAGTTGGTACTTCGCAACTGCAGTCCAATTCCAATATGGCGTCGTTTGTGTATGGAAGCAACGCACTCACTCCTGCTGAAGTGGGGAATCATGGGAAATGTGGTGACTCTCTCGCTAGAGTGAGCAGATAGCGCCTTCACCCTTACTCTAAGAGTGACATTGTCTCACTCTTGCAGTTAGGGTGACAGAATCCTATCGATGAAGAGTCATAATGCAGTTTTCTCACTCTTATCTCACTCTATCTGGGATCATTTGCCGGTGACTTTTTGTAAGAGTGACAATGTCACTCTAAATTTTTAAGAGAGTAGGCTCCCTGCATGGATTATTATATACACTTTAAAAATGTAACAACTAGAAAATGAAACAGCTCCCAATTATGCGCTATGATACACTCTCCAACATAATGAAGTGAATCTACAGCAATTAAATGTGCACAAAACGGAAGGAATTTCAGATTAAAAATTTTTGTTTCGAGCAGCATTATAAATAAGTTAATTCCATTCTAGTGCAGTTAACAGCATTCTAATAAGCGACATAGTCAAAAATTTTCTAATATTTGAAAATTATAGTAGCTAAATTCTTTTAAAAAATAATTCAACTCGTGAAAATTGTGAAACTTAAAAAAAAAATAATGCATCCTTACCAATGGTTTTCCTATATCACCTACGAAACATTGTGGATTAAAAATTTTAAACTTACAAAGGATATTGTATCGAAAATAGATAATTAATTTTTCTATGTGATTTCCTTTCTCAGAATTTTACTTTACATTTCCATGCGTCAAAAGTGTGTAACATTTGCGACCCTGATATTCTGTGCTGTGTTTCATTTCACCTGGGTGCACTCTATCCTTTTTAAAAAGTTTTGCCCTAGAGTTTCCAATTTCCCTTGTACATTAAAATAGGGGTTTGTTAAACTGAGAAATTTTAAGTACAGTTAAAGCTGCTTAATGGAATAGCCAATTTTAAACGAAAATTATTTCTGATTAGAGCAAAACTCCATTATCCTAAGTCACGTTGACCAATTATTAAGGTTTGATACATTGGAATTTTAATACTATAAGCGGAATATTCCTTTAACCGATGTCCCATTAAACCGGTTCGACTGTATAAACGATGTAAACAAATCAATAGACAAAAGCTTTATTCAAAAATTCGTGGAATCAACGTATTAGTATAAATATACTTAATTCTGAAAGAAAGTATCAATTCTTCGAAGACAAACGATTTAAAATATTTATTTAATGGATATAACTGTTTGAAAATGCATAAATTAATGCTGATCCCTAAATCTCTGGGATTCAAATACAAACCCTCGTTCCATTTTGGTAAAAATTTACGCAGTTCTTAATTTTATTTCATATCTTAATCGCAAAATAGAAGGCACATTTAACATATTAACCTCCGGAAATTTTAAAAATACGTTAAAATTCCTAACTGTCATTTAGCATGCATTGCACTGCTTTGTTCAGTAAAATCTCTTTAACATTGTTTGTTCGAAATTCCGAAAATATTTGTTTTGGAATTTAAGGATTTTGATTACTTGTATTATTTTATTTTTTAGATGTTTATTATTATTATTAATTAATTAATATTATTATTATTTGCAGAGGTGGCGGAGTTAGTACCGATTAGTTTACATATTTTAGTTAGTTAACATATATAGCTAGTTTAGTTAGTTTACATATTCATGTTTTTACTGCATAGTGCTTTTTTTGCGAGTGAAGTCGAACCCGCTGAATGAAATAACCAACTTGCCACGAAAATGCATTCAAATAAGCGGGGGTATTTCATTATCCGGTATCACACTAATTATTACGGTTTGGAACATTAAACATTTATTACAATAAGCCGGATATTCCTTTAACCGATATTTCATTAAGCGAGTAAGACTGAACATAGAAGATATCATATTGTTACGAATTTTCGGGGCAACCCGCTGCTCTGGGGCTTAAAATGGTTTAAAATTCGTATTCTACGCTTCAAATAGATAAATTTTGCTTTTTGTTGCATCAAAATCGACCAATTAGAACCGGAGATATGAGGTTTCGGTTGGCCATTGTTTTTCAATGGAGGTTCTAGAAAACTCGAGAAATATTAGTCCTAGAGCTTAGATCTCTTCACTTTTGAGGACTTATTTTTGGCGCCAAATTTGGCGATATTTCGCCAAAAGTCGCCAGGCTTGGCGACTTTTTGGTCATTTGGCGCGTTTTTCCCAATGGGGTCTGGAAGTTGTTTTTCCTGCATTAAAAACGCATAATAACCTAACATTTCTCTTCTATGACGTAATCAAACTTCACGCTTTATGTAGAACCCTCGAGAAATTGACTTTTCTGGAAACTTCTTGTACCTCCTGCGTCGGCTATTTATAGAAGCGCGCGTCGCCCCGACAGTTCAGTGTTGATCAAGCTTTGAGAGAGTGAATACGCTTGCTTTGTGAAGGAAGCTGTGTTTCGCGCTGTTCGTGAAGCTTTGAATTTAAGTGCTGTGTGTAAATTCTTCATCGCTGAGTCTTGAGAGACTGTTAGTGTTATTTCTCGTATATTTTCGCTGAATTCTTGCCAGTGAAAGTGTTCTATTTTGTGTGAGAAATACAGCATTTGTGAGAGCTTCTGATCTAAGCGAACTGTTAAAAGCACATTACTGCTAGATTGTGCTTGTGAATTGTGTACAGCTGATTGTTCTACGAAGTTCTAGAAGCAATAAAGTTTGTGTTCCATCCTGACAAGTGACTTTTTACTTGAACTTTTTACACCAACTGGACTTTAGAACGACGAACCCCAGGAGTAGCAGAGTAATTCCGCAACAATATTATACAAAGAACTATTCGTAAAAATAAGTACCATTTTGGGGGGGGGGGGAACAGATTTTTTTTTTTTTTTTTTTCATGTCAATTTTATTTTTACGTGAAAGAGCACACATTACTCTTTTTTTCTCCGGAGTTTCCGCCAATGCTGAAACACTTGTCGTAGCCGGTTACCAGCTTTTCTATACCTTCTTCATAGAAACTTCCCGCCAATGACAATGACTCCACAACATTTTCCACCTCATACACGGAATCCAAAGCTCCATGTGCAGGAACAAATAGTAGACAGGAGGCGCCAAGTCGGGGCTGTACGGTGGGTGATCGAACTACTCCCAACAAAACTGTCCAATCATCGTTTGTGTGTCACTAGAAGTATGGGGCCGAGGATTCATGAAGCAACACAATTCCTTTACTGAGCATCCCTCTCTGTTTGTTTCGAATTGCACGCCTTAGTTACTCGTGGTTATCATCATTGGCGGGAAGTTTCCATGAAGAAGGTGTAGAAAAGCTGGTAACCCGCAACGACCAGTGTTTGAACAAATATCGGAAACTATCCAGAAAAATAGTTTAAGGCATGCTCTTTCAAATAAAAATAAAAATGGACTTGTAAAAAAAAGTTTATTTTACTTTCCGAACATGTACCATGTAAGGAAAGTATTGTAACATGAAAAAATTCGAATCCGAGATTTTGGTGTATTGACACGTTTTGAGGTCTTCTGAATTCATTTATGCTATTTTTACGAGATGTATGTATGTATGTGTGTGTGTGTGTGTGTGTGTGTGTATGTGAGTGAACACGATAGCTCCTAAACGGGACATTAGATTGAGCTCAAATTTGGTATATATGTCATAAACTACCGTCGCAAGACCGGTATTGATTTTGGTGTATATAGGACTTATAGTTTTTCTACAGGGCTACGGCAAAGATTTCTTTTACATTATGGCCTATGGGAGGAAATTCTTGAAAGTGCGCTAGAGTTTAAACTGTACATTTGATTGAGCTCAAATTGGGTATACATATTATAAACCACCATCGTAAAACCGGTATTGATTTGGATGTGTATAGGCCTTATAGTTTTTCCACAGGGCTTCGACAAAGATTTCTTTTACATTATGGCCTACGGGGGAAATTCTTGAAGGTGCGCTAGCGTTTAAACGGTACATTCCATGGAGCTCAAATTCGGTATACATGTTATAAACAACTATCGTAAGACCGGTATTGATTTTCATGTGTACAGGACTTATAGTTTTTCTACAGGGCTAAGACAAAGATTACTTTTACATTATGGCATAAGGGGAGAAATTAATGAAAGTGCGCTAGCGTTGAAACGGCGCTTTCGATTGAGCTTCAGTTTGCTATATATATTTGAATTATTCATCGATTAAAATTGATTTAAATGCTTGGTAATGATCTTAATCGTAAGTGTTCGGAAAGTCGAGTGGAGTCACTCCAGATTTTTTTTTTACTTTCCGATCATGTGCCATGTAAGGAAAATATTGTAATCTGAAAAAAATTCCACTTCGAGATTTTGGTGTGTTGACACGTTTTGAGGACTTCTGAATTCATTTGCCATTTTTACCAGATGTATGTATGTATGTATGTATGTATGTGTGTGTGTGTGCGCGTGCGTATGTGAGTGAACACGATAGCTCCTAAACGGGGCATTCGATTGAGCTCAAACTGCGTATATATGTTACAAACCACCGTCGTAAGACCGGTATTAGTGCTGGTGTGTATAGGACTTACAGTTTTTCTACAGGAATACGACAAATATTTCTCTTACATTATGGTCTACGAGGGGGATTCTTGAAAGTGCGCTAGTGTTTAAACAGCGATGATTTGAGTTCAATTCGACTGAGCTCAAATTGAAAAGAACTAAGAATTTTTGCTGAATTATCCATCAATTAAAATTTATTTAAATGCTTGGTCATGATATTAATCGTAAGTGTTCGGAAAGTCGAGTGCAATCACTCCAGATTTTTTTTTTTTTTCAAAATGGTGCTTACTTTCAGAATGCCCTTCGTATTATTTACCTACTATTTAACCCTTTGAGGCGCAACCCTTTCCCAATGCTGAAAAAAAGGGCAGCCGTTGCCATCGCTCGATTTAGCTGACGACAGATGGCTGTGCGGCACAGCCAGCTGCGTCCAAAAAAGGGTCTCTAGATCTGTGGCACGCGATGAACGTTTCGATCGTCCGCAATCTTGCTGGTAGTTAAGTCGAGCGATGGCAACGGCTGCCCCCTTTTCAGCAATCTATCCAGCTGTTCCATTTTTCAGCAGATGTCAGTGCAGTTAAAAAGAATCGTGACCATTTTTTTACGGGAAATGACGTGCTAAAAAGTAAAGGATTCTCGTGGAGCCATGTCCCCCGCAACTATTTTTATAGAAATCAAATCTATTCTTCGTGAATGACAACAGTCTAAACGGTCAGTCTCCGGAACGGTCTATTCTTCGGAATGACAACAGTCTAAACGGTCAGTCTCCGGAACGGTCTATTCTTCGGAATGACAACAGTCTAAAAAAATTACTAATTTTTACTTTCCGAACATGTACCATGTAAGGAAAGTATTGTAATCATGAAAAAATTCGACTTCGAGATTTTGGTGTATTGACACGTTTTGAGGTCTTCCGAATTCATTTATGCTATTTTTACGAGATGTATGTATATATGTGTGTGTGTGTGTTTGTGCGTCTATTCTTCGGAATGACAACAGTCTAAAAACATTACTAATTTTTACTTTCCGAACATGTATCATATAAGGAAAGTATTGTAATCGGAGAGCTTGGAGTTCCCAGAGAGTTTGGTGATCGTCAGAGTTTGGTGTTCCCACAGCGGGAACACTGCGCGTTAATATGTTACAAACGGGTTAACTTAGTGTCTGCGGGTTAACTTAGTGTCAATTTAATTGTCACGACATTTGTATGCATGTTTTCCAAAAGTACAAAGAAAAATCGATATACATTATAACAACAAAGAAACATTCATTAATTCTTGTGAAATGAGCGAGCTCCTAATTTAATTTCTCATTGCAAGGAAAGAAAAGCTCATTATATTAATTCATCTAAGACAATGATTAGAAGAGAAACACGGTACCGTTGAAAAGAGCCATTCTTCCAGATATCCAGATTCCCTCCGTTCGAGATTTGCCGTGTATTGGTCCTCCATCGATATTGCCTTGCACGAGGCAGCACTTGTTTTCTCTTCTTAATTAAATGTGTCTTATCACTAAACAGTTATCTCATCGGAGGGCAAAAGATGCTACAATGGAATTCCTTAAATGGGAGAACGGAGATGTCTTATCTCTGGAGAGATTGATGCCTTAATTGTTATTATTCAGGATTGCTGATAACTGGAACTAATGAATGTCGATGTTTAGAATGAAAGGTTTAAAGTCTTTGAGGCGCAACCCTTTCCCAATGCTGAAAAAAGGGCAGCCGTTGCCATCGCTCGACTTAACGACCAGGAAGATGGCGGACGATCGGAACGTTCATCGCGTGCCACAGATCTAGAGACCCCCTTTTTTGACGACAGCCGGCTGTGCCGCACAGCCAGCTGCGTCAAAAAAGGGTCTCTAGATCTGTGGCACGCGATGAACGTTTCGATCTTCCGCCAACTTGCTGGTCGTTTAGTCTAGCGATGGCTGCCCTTTTTTCAGCATTGGGCAATCAATCCAGCTGTTCTCGCATTCTTCCATTTTTCGGCAGATGTCAGTGCTGTTTAAAATAATCGTGACAATCTTTTTACGGAAAATGACATGCTAAAGGATTCTCGTGGAGCTATGTCACCCGAAACTATTTTTATAGAAATCGAATCTATTGTTCGTGACTGCCAACAGTGAAAATGTCAGAGTTGGGTGTTCCCAGAGCGGGAACACAGCGCGTTGAAGGATTAACTTAGTGTCAATTTAATTGTCACCCCAGCAAACACACACAGGTTCTCTGAACGTCTATTAAAGTTCAGAAGACGTTTTCTGTACGTTAATAGACGTTCAGAGAACCTGTGTGTGTTTGCTGGGACGACATTTGTATGCATGTTTTCCAAAAGTACTAAGAAAAAGAAAAATCGATATACATTATAACAACAACGAAACATTCATTAATTCTTGAAATGATCGAGCTCCTAAACTAATTTCTCATTGCAAGGAAAGAAACGCTCATTATATTAATTCCTCTAAGACAATGCTCAGAACAGAAACACGGTACCGTTGAAAAGAGTCATTCTTCCAGATATCGCCGGCTCCGTTCGAGATTTGCCGTGTATTGCTCCTCCATCGATATTGCCTGCACGAGGCAGTACTTGTTTTCTCTTCTTAATTAAATATGTCTTATCACTAAATAGTTATCTCATCGGAGGCAAAATATGCTACAATGGAATTCCTTAAATGGGAGAACGGAGATGTCTTATCTCTGGAGAGATTGATGCCTTAATAGTTGTTATTCAGGATTGCTGATAACTGGAACTAATGAATGTAAAATGTTTAGAGTGAAAGGTTTAAAACCTTTGAAGCGCAAACATTTTCACATCAATACAGAAGACCGATTGTATAGACTGCCCAACGCAGAAAGAGTGCAGCCGTTGCCATCGATCCATTTAACCCTTTGACGCACAGTGTCCCGCTCTGGGAACACCCAACTCTGACGTTTTGACTGTTGCCAGTCACGAAGAATAGATTTGATTTCTATAAAAATAGTTACGGGTCACGTAGCTCCACGAGAATCTTTTACTTTTTAGCACGTCCTTTCCCGTAAAAATAATGGTCACGATTTTTTTAACAGCACTGACATCTGCTGAAAAATGTAAGAATGCTTGAACAGCTGGATAGATTGCCCAGTGCTGAAAATAGGGCAGCCGTTGCCATCGCTCGACTTAACTATCAGCAAGATGGCGGACGATCGAAACGTTTGCAGCTGGCTGTGCCGCACAGTCAGCTGTCGTCAAAAAAGGGGTCTCTAGATCTGTGGCACGCGATGAACGTTTCGATCGTCCGCCATCTTGCTGATAGTTAAGTCGAGAGATGGCAACGGCAGCCCTTTTTTCAGGATTGGGCAATCTATCCAGCTGTTCTCGCATTCTTCCATTTTTCACCAGATGCCAGTGCTGTTAAAAAAAATCGTGACCATTTTTTTACGGGAAAGGACATGCCAAAAAGCAAAAGATTCTCGTGTAGCTATGTCCCCCGCAACTATTTTTATAGAAATCCAATCTATTCTTCGTGAATGACAACCGTCTTAACGTCAGAGTTTGGTGTTCCCAGAGCGGGAACACTGCGTGTTAAATGGTTAACTTAGTGTCAATTTAATTTTCACGACATTTGTATGCATGTTTTCCAAAAGTACAAAGAAAAATCGATATACATTATAACAACAAAGAAACATTCATTAATTCTTGCGAAATGAGCGAGCTCCTAAACTAATTTCTCTCATTCCAAGGAAAGAAAAGCTCATTATATTAATTCCTCTAAGACAATGCTTACAACAGAAACACGGTACCGTTGAAAAGAGTCATTCTTCCAGATATCGCCGCCTCCGTTCGAGATTTGCCGTGTATTGCTCCTCCATCGATATTGCCTTGCACGAGGCAGCACTTGTTTTCTCTTCTTAATTAAATGTGTCTTATCACTAAACAGTTATCTCATCGGAGGGCAAAAGATGCTAAAATGGAATCCCTTAAATGGGAGAACGGAGATGTCTTATCTCTGGAGAGATTGATGCCTTAATTGTTATTACTCAGGATTGCTGATAACTGGAACTAATGAATGTCGATGTTTAGAATGAAAGGTTTAAAGCCTTTGAAGGGCAAACATTTTCACATCAGTATAGAAGACTAATTGTATAGACTGTCCAACTCTGAAAGAGTGCAGCCGTTGCCATCGATCCATTGAACTACCAACGACATGGCGGTCTATCCAATAGCGCTAGACACACAGACAAGACACACTAAAAACTAGAGACACACTAAAAAATAAATGGGAGAACAGAGAGGTCTTATCTGGGAAGAGACTGATCCTATTAGGTGATTAGGCGATTGGCGTGGTGTAGGATGGTTCCTGTCCGACTGTGACATCGTCGCTAGGCTCTGTTCCCATAAGAACGCGGAAAGTGAAGCAGCACCGGCTTGACCGGTACTTGGGAGGATGAAAACCTCTCTGGGCTGGGCTGCTGTGGAACCGTGTACGCTAATGGGAGCTGCGGCCCGTAGAATCTCTTCGTGGCTCCGATATCCTCCATGTTCAAAACGCTACCTCTAGGGGTGCCGATTTCAGGTGCTAGGTCTCTCATCAGGAGAGCATCATTAGAAGATCCTGACAAACTCAGACATCCTCCCAGTGGGGCTCATTAAAATCGAATACGTCCCCTTTGGCTCATCCATATCCTATATGTAGGATCTCGATCTGGTATCACTTCGCAGTTGCCAGAGGGCAGTGACGTAGCCAGAAATTTTTCATAGAGGGAGAGTTACGACTGCTGGAGCTCATGCATATGCATACGTGTGTGTGATAAGAGAGTAAAGAATATACATTTCGTATAACAAAGCAATTCCTCATGGGGGGTGGTGTAATGACACCCCCTATTCCCTTGGATACGCCACTGTTATGAGTTAAACACGCAAAAACCGTTTTAGATTTGCAAACCCTTTTTGAATCATGATGCAGCCTATTTTATGGACATCAGTCTACTATTGGGCGGGGGGTGGGGGGGGGGGTGTTTGTGACTCCCCTAAACCCTCAGTGGCTACGCCACTGTCAAAGGGCATAAGGAATGATAGCAATAACAGGACAAGCCCTTAAACTCCAAGCCAACGACCCCCACGTCTAGTCAATCTATAATAATAAAAATGAATGTTTGTAAATCTGTCTGTCTGTATGTGTGCGGTCTCCAGACAAACCTACTGCACGCAGAACTCTGAAAATTTGAATATATAAGCCCATGAGTCCGATAATGTTCACCTGAGAATCAGAATTTTAAAATTTTAATTATTTTTTTAATTATTAATTAAAAACCGTTTTCAGGATGCCATGCTCGACGAGTTTCGCCAGCATGATACTGTGAAACAAAATCGCATGTATTGGAAAACATGAAATGGCGCGGATATTTAGTCAGTTTTGCGCCAATCTATATCAATAAAAATGAATGTCTGAAAATCTGCATGCGTGCGATGTCCAGAAAAAACTACTGGACGCAGAACTCTGAAAATTCGAACATATGAGCCCCTTCTTTCGGTAATGTACACCTGAGGCTCAGAATTTTGAAATTTTAATTACTTTTTAAATTATTAATTAAAAACCTATTTTAGATCGTCATATTTGGCGAACTTTGGCCTCATTAAAAGATTTATGCTTGAAGTGAGTGGTAACCGCAAAAGTAAAAAACCTTTTTTACGTTGCCATGCTTGGCGAGTTTCGCCCGAATGCTACTATAAAACAAATCGTTTGCATTTAAGAAGCATGAAATGGCACGAAAATTTCATCAGGTTTACACCAAATCTATCTATCTCTATAATAATAAAAATCTGGAGTGACTCCACTCGACTTTCCGAACACTTACGATTAAGATCATTACCAACCACTTAAATAAATTTTAATCGATGAATAATTCAAACATATATACCAAATTGAAACTCAATCGAATGCACCGTTTAAACGCTTGCGCACTTTCAAGAATTTCTCCCCATATGCCATTATGCCATAACATAAAAGAAAGGTTTGTCGTAGATCTTTAGGAGAACTATAAGTCCTATACACACCAAAATCAATACCGATCTTGCAACGGTGGTTTATAACATGTGTACCGAATTTGAGCTCAATCGAATGTACCTTTTAAACGCTAGCGCACTTTCAAGAAATTCCCCCCATAGGCCATAATGTAAAAGAAATCTTTGTCGTAGCCCTGTAGAAAAACTATAAGTCCTATACACACCAAAATCAATACCGATCTTGCAACGGTGGTTTATAACATGTATACCCAATTTGAGCTCAATCGAATCTACCGTTTAAACGCTAGCGCACTTTCAAGAAATGCCCGGCCCCCATAGGCCATAATGTAAAAGAAATCTTTGTCGTAGCCCTGTAGAAAAACTATAAGTCCTATACACACCCAAATCAATACCGGTCTTGCGACGGTGGTTTATGACATATATATCCAATTTGAGCTCAACCGAATGCTCCGTTCAGGAGCTATCGTGTTCACTGACATACACACAAACACACATACACACACACACATCACACACACACATACACACACACACACTACACACATACATACATACATCTCGTAAAAATAGCATAAATGGATTCAGAAGCCCTCAAAACGTGTAAAACACCAAAATCTCGAAGTCGAATTTTTTCATGATTACAATACTTTCCTTACATGGTACATGTTCGGAAAGTAAAAATGAATGTTTGTAAATCTGTCTGTGTGCGGTCTCCAGACAAATCTACTGCACACAGAACTCTGAAAATTTGAATATATAAGCCCATGAATGCCGATAATGTGCACCTGCGAATCAGAATTTTAAAATTTTAATTACTTTTTTTAATTATTACTTAAAAACCGTTCTAAAACGGAAATTTTCTTACCCTGTGTTACGAATTTTGGGAGCAACCCGCTGTTCTGCGGAAAATAGTTTAAAATTCGTATTCTATGCGTTAAATAGTTAAATTTTGCTTTTTGTTGCATCAATATGGAATGTTCTGGAAATCTCGGGTTCCATGGGTCGTAGGTCTTCGAAAACCTAATTTTTGGGGACTTATTTTTGGCGCCAATTTTGGCGATATTTCGCCAAAACTCGCCAAGTTTCACGATTTTTCTGTCATTTGGCGCGTTTTTCCTAATGGGACATTTTCATGAAAATTTTTATGGTACTTTTTATGGTATTTAATACGTTTTATTAACCTAACATTTCCTAATTTTAAGAAATTTAAATCGAAAATTGTGGATTTTACAAGAAATTTGCTTAATTGGATGAAATATTTAATAACTCCAGCAATTTTAATGCAAATTACACAATATTTCTAGGGGAAATACGTGACGGCCACGGCAGTGAGTTGTCTTTAGTGGTGCGTTTGTAAGTAAGTACCAGAAACTCTGGAACTATTATCTGCACATTATGTTATACAATTGCGGCCTAGAGTACTTATCTGGACTTGCAGTTCACATGTCATATTTTGTAAATCGCATAATTTAAGGGGTTCACGGGCAACGCCGTGCGGGACTGCTAATAAATAAATAAAATGAAATAAATAAATAAATAAATAAGTACTACAACATAAAACAATCAATCATTAATATTCGCATCTGGAGTCTTTTCAGTCCACTGGCTTCACAAGAATAAGCACTTACCCCTGATAAAACAGTGCCTTGTGAATCCAGAGCACTGATAGGAAACATTTCACATTAACTGATACCCATCAGGAATTGAATTTCTCCTTCTTTGTTATTTCCCTACGCGAGATAACGCTTGCTTTCCGATTGGTAACTAAGCATTTTAACAGTGAATATCTCATCAAAGGGCGAAAACAAGGTACTACAATGAAAATCACTGAACCAAAGGGAGACAAGAATAGCTGTTATCTCTTGAGACATTTAAATACGTTCATTGTGGCACATCGTTGCTATTTATTTATAACGATAATATAAGAGCATTAAAAAATTATGCTGTTTAACCCTTTGAGGCGCAACCCTTTACCAATGCTGAAAAAAGGGCAGCCGTTGCCATCGCTCGACTTAACTGCCAGCAAGATGGCGGACGATCGAAACGTTCATCGCGTGCCACAGATCTAGAGACCCTTTTTTTGACGACAGCTGGCTGACAGCATCAGTCAAAAAGGGTTCCTAGATCTGTGGCACGCGATGAACGTTTCGATCGTCCGCCATCTTGCTGGTAGTTAAGTCGAGCGATGGCAACGGCTGCCCTTTTTTCAGCATGGGGCAATCTATCCAGCTGTTCTCGCATTCTTCCATTTTTCAGCAGATGTCAGTGCTGTTAAAAAGAATCGTGACCATTTTTTTGACGGGAAATGACGTGCTAAAAAGTAAAGGATTCTCGTGGAGCTATGTCACCCGCAACTATTTTTATAGAAATCAAATCTATTCTTCGTGACTGGCAACAGTCAAAACGTCAGAGTTTGGTGTTCCCAGAGCGTTAAAGGGGTTAAAGGTTAAAATTAAGTAGAAATTTGTAAATAACTCACTTATATTTAAAAAAAAAAATACAGTACGAACGTTTTGGGTGGTGCAGAAAGTCCAACCTTCATCGGCTGTAAAAATGTTCCCTAATTCCACTCCTTTAAAGTGGGAGATCCAAAAATAATCATTAAGTGCGGAGAAAAAAAAAATGGCGTTTAAAAGAAGAAAAAAGTAAGAAAGCCAGAAAAAATGGAAGAAGTACGGGGAGAGAAAAAATATAAATATAAGTTAAAAAATGAAGACGTTAAAAACTTAAAGAGTCGTCTGTAGTCGGCTTGCGGTGATTCAAGTCCCAATGCTTTGCTATGGAGAAAAGTGCCTTAACGCCTAATCATTTTTCTCAGAAAGTATTAGGTATTTTTAAATGAAATTTTCCTGCGTGAATCTTGAGAACTATTCACATGGATTGCGCGAATCAGATTTCAGTTGATTGAGCCGAAAGAGATTTCATTGCAGTCTGAAAAGTAGCATAAATTCTATGCAATAAAGTCTCTTTCGGCTCAATGAACTTAAATCTGATTCGCGCAATCTTGCGAATAGTTCTCAAGATTCACACAGGAAAATTTCATTTAAAAATACCTAATGCTTTCTGAGAAAAAATGATTAGGCGTTAAGCCACTTTTCTCCATTGCAAAACATTGGGACTTGAATCTCTCCAAGTCGACTACAGAGGCCTCTTAAGAGCAAAAAGGCGATAGTAAGCTATTTTAGAACATAACTGCGTTTTCGGCACACGCCAGAAGATCAGGATAGTGATTTTAATTCACTCGTCAATACCCGAAAGCAAATTCCATCGCCTGGAGTTCTGGCACGACATACATTTACTCGAAGAAGTGCGTATATGTTAGTTGGTGTTAGGCTCTTATGCAGACCACATATTATTTCTTTTGCCGTTTATAAAATTATGCATATTTGCATGCGATTATATCTAAGATTCAAACGTTTAAAAAGACATTAAATCCATTACTACGCCATGAAAGCTGAGATTTCTGGGCATTGACATTCTTAAAAATTTGATGCACCATTTCGCCCAAACGTGATATGAGAAAAGTTGTCTTCATAATATGGTGAAGCCTTGGTATAACATCAGATGCTTCACCAAAGTATGGTTAAACCTAAAACACCAAATGCTGGAAACAGGTTTGGAAAAACCTTATGGAGCCGACTTTTCTAGTACCATGTTTTGGTGAAATGTTGCACCAAATTTTTACAAATTGCAAACCAGGCATCTCTTAAAAAGTTCTCTGACCAAGCGAGCCTTCTTGAACTTTTATTAATGCTGACTTAATCGAATATCTGATGCATAGTGAACATGTCACCATAGCTACGATAAAATAATTTTCTATGATGACGATGAAAGCAGTAACTATCTAGCCGAGTTTTTTAATTCTTTGAGTGGTTTGGGGTTTTTTTTTTTGGTTATCTGGAAACAAGTGAAAGTAAAAAAAAATCGCGGAATAATTGTGATCTGCACCAAATGCTTAAAAACCTAAAGCGATTTCCAGTACATAGTTGTTTGGTCCTTTCCATATTTTGGAAGTATAATTTAATTTCGTATTTTAATTTAATTTCACATGTTTTCCCCAATTCCACATTATGTAACCAATAAACATACACATTTATTTGGCATATTGATATTTTTGTATATATTGAATTTTGTCTATAAATGCTATTTTGTATACGGATTAAAATTTAGGGCTTCGTTTTGAAGAATGACAGTGTTTCAGACGTAGCCTTTAAACGTTTCTCATAGAAAATAATTTGTGGGATTTGTGCGCATGGCTAACCGAAAAATACCATATAGTGTGCCACCAATAGGTTAAAATTGAAGGTTAATTGCATCGTTATACTAATCAGAAACATAAATACAAAGGAAGCATTAATCAATGGAACAGGAATGCGTATCAAGTATCGTAATACTATTGACTGAGAAATTTGAACTGCAACCGCAGGCAAAAAGAATTTTAATTCCACTTAAAAAACATTCTGGTACTATTTTACCACATCCTTTTAAAAAACTCAATTTCCAAATATACCTGCATTTGCGATGAAAGTAAATAAATCTCAAGGACAATCATTCAAAAAATGCAAATTTATTGGGACAGCAAATTTTTTACATATGGTCAATGGTACGCCTCAGCAAGTAGAGTTCAGTCATTCGACGGTTTAAGGTTTTATAACTCCGAACATAATGGCCCGTTAGCCGAGTACGGCTTCAGGCTGAATTTTCGAAGGGGTTCACACTAAGACCTTTTATATTAGCCTAAATTGTTCAAAACGCAAACTGAATGAGTTAAATCGCACCAGGTACATGTGAAATGCAGTTCGGTAGAGAGAGATGGCCCCTAAGACCCACTTTGCTGGAGCTTCCTTCGCATTTAGCCAAATATGATAATAGATTTTTTTACAAAAACATTGTCATCACAGAAAAGTATGGTGGTTGTAAGATGAAACTGTACAAAAGTGGTCATTATGAACAGATGGCCTCTTAGCCAGCGTGTTCACTTTAGTAATTTCCACTGTATATGGAATCTTGAGACATACTCTTTGACAGAAGAACTTTATTCACGCTCAAATTAAAAAAAAATTAATGCTTATGGTCGAATTTCGACCACTGGAATAGTTTTATCTTATTATGTAATTAATATATGAGGCGACTGTAGCTTGGTATAAAGATTATAACAACGTTGCCTTCTTCAATGATTATCAACGCGAAAAAAGGATTTTTCAAATCGAACTGATAGTCCTTGAGATATAAGCCTGTTGAAACCGGGGTCTCTCAGACCGCCGAAGCCATGAGCGGAAAATCGGCGATCTGTTGGCGGAACATAGACCTCCTGAGGGTTACCAAGATAACAGTCGAAGATCAGCCGCCTCCCTGACCAACATAGAGTGGCTCTTTATAACGTTCACAACACAATGTATGTTTGATCTCTTTTAAACGCTATTTTTTGCTGTAATTTTTCTCGACCTATTTTCGACATTTCGACATCGGGAATACGTAATTTATGTGTGTGAGCGCTTGCTGGGATATAGGCAAACTCTTTAGCTCGGTGGTGCACTTGAGGGAGGGATTGCATCCCCTTAGCTTTTTATTTGAGCTGATGCGCCCCCCCTTACAGAAATACATTTTTTATTTGAAAGAGGACGCTCAAATTTGGTTTTTGATGTATTAAATTCTCGTTTTTTTGCTCTACTTCAGAGAAACAACCAAAAGGAGAAGCTTGGACCAACTAAGTAGACTTTAAAACCTACAATCTTAAAAATTTAGTGCAGCATTTCACAAAACATGGTACTAGAAAAGTTGTCTTCAGAAAATGGTGAAACTTTATTCCAACATTTGGTGTTTCACCAAAGTATGGCTAAACCTGAGCACCAAATGTTGGAACAAGGTTACGCGATCTTATGGAGCCAATTTTCTGGTACCTTGATTTGGTGAAATGTTGCAGTACATTTTTTAAGAGTGTACAAGCTCTTTGCAAGTGCCAAATAATGCAACGCTATCTTTAGAAATAGAATACACATGTCGCCTTGTCAAGTGCACTCTTGCAGTCTAAGAGTGCCTTTCCAAAGAGTTGAAAACGGGGGGAAAACTGCGTTAACATGGCGTCCAGTACACATAATAAAAACAATCATTTTGAATTTAGTACAGTTGAATCCTAATAATCGAAGTTGATCAGGACAGATGCCGACTCATATTACTGAAAACTTGGATTATGCAGACTGCATTCTAAAATCGAATAGAAAAATTCAGCTTTATGTTCAGTATGTGCAGAGAGATCAAATAGAAAAATAAATTAACGTGCACACAGACTTGTAAATACAAGCATGTATTTTAAATAGCATCATACTTACTTTATTTGATGTTTGAAAAATTAAGTTGTTAATTTTTGAGCAGAAAGTTCAGCGCTACCTCGGATAAGCGGGACTCTTCTGTATTTTTAAACGCCGTAGATTGAAAAATTATAATTTTCCAAACGCATTGCTGATCACAGTCACATTGCTTTTACAATCAAAGCCTTATTAATTACACCAAAATAATAATAACCATTTATTTAATTACTGAATATTATGATTTAGTTAATTTTTTTCATTATTTTAAAAATAATGTCATTAACTAATTTCACATACTTAAATTGCATTTCTCAAAACCGAGCGTCTCCCCCCTGTATTTTTCATATATTAGTACAGATAATCAAAGTAGGATATCAACTAAGAAACAGTCATTAATTACTTACTTTTACAGAAATAATACCTTGTTCTATGTTCTATAAACTGGTACCAAACTGTCAGTTATGTTGGCATTCATTCCATTCGACGCAAATTCAGTGTTGCCAAAATATGCATACAATTGCAAAGAATGTTTAATGCAGAATCTCGTAGTAGCTTTTAATTACTCGCAGACGATTTTGCATATGAAGAAAAAAGAACTGCGCCCCATGAATAAGCGGAAAAATAATTATTTATTAAAAAAGTTTATAATCTGAGTGAGTATTCCTCATTTTCAACACTTTCCAAGGTTGAAAAATGTTTATGATTCCGGTTTGTCTGTCCGTCCGAGCTCTAACTCGCGTAAATATGCATCGATTTCTGCGAAATTTAAATATTTTATTCTTATCTACTGTACCATGTAGCCAATTGAAAATGGTATATGTAGCGTAAATAAAAAACTTTGTAAAAAACACACATAAGATGTTATAGGTAAGAAGAACATTTACAATTTACTTTATCGTTTAACACCAGTATTTTGAGTGTTTTTTCCGTGGTATATGTAGCATTTATAGTTTTTCTACAGGAGCGCTAAAAATATTCCCAATACATTACGCTCTATGGGAAGGTTTTCTTTAAACCTACTATATAATTACGCTGATCCCTGACTTCAAGATAAAGCTTTTTCCGCCATTGCTGCAATAAAGATTACAAAGTCAGCACAAAAAGCGTTATAACTTCTTCACCGTTTGTACGATCCGTCTGAAATTTGTCATAATTATGTATAAAAATATAAAAAACAATCTGCGCTACTTTAAAAATCTGAAAATACATCCGTTCCCTCACTTTTAAGCGATTTTTTGCTATTTTCAGCGCCATTTTATTTCCGAGAGTCAAAAAAGTGAATCCTTTGCGTTACAATATTATCTGTTTCAAGTGAAAGTGACATCATACAATTGGGATTTCAATTCCTTTAAAATAGTTTTTCCAGATTACACAGTTTATTAATTTTATTTTCGCAAATAAATCGTCTGCATGGATATGTGAATAGCTATGTATACAGAAAACGAAATCTTTCGACTGCAAAAAGAATCAGCGCGTTTCCAGAAAACCATAAAATTCTATTTGGGTACATAATCAAAATTGAATACGAACTTATTTAATTTAGGTGGTTTAAAATTAAATATATTGAATGTAGACAAATTTTCGTGAAATGTGTTTTCTAGCGCTCGTTGTGAGTGCTTCCACAACGGGCTTTGACTTCTAATCCTTATAAATAAAAATGAAATTCTGTTTGTCAGTTTGTGGATATGATTAGTACACAAATCCACAAAAATGGACCTATCAGCCTGAAATTTTGCAGATATGTAAAGTAATATAGAATAAATCGTAGTCCAATTTAAAACTTTGAAAGTCCACCCGTTCCCGGAATTTAAGAGATTTTTTATGTTCTCCACGCAGAAAGCTTTTCGTAATTGTAACCCCAGTACTGAAAAAAGTGTGAAATAAGCATGGTGGTTGCCATGTGTGGCGATTTTGCCGAATAAAATGTTTTTAATTCTTAAAGTAAAAATAAAAGAATAATAATGATTTTTTTTTGTTAGTGTATATTCGTAAGGTTATTTTTTTTTTAATTATAATATCGTGTGCATGGGAAATCAGAGCCGGAATCAAATGTTTTATACGCAAAACAATAAGAGATTTCCGAGGCTAATATGTAAAATTTTTTAGTTTGGTGAAAAATAAAATGGCTGATATGCCGATTTGAGAAAGTGAGTTCTAGCGGTTTGCACAGTTTTCAGCTTGGCAGGGGCGTAGCCAGAGATTTTTCATGGGGGGGGGGTTACGACTACTACAACTCATATATGTGTATACGTGTGTGTGATAATGTAGTGAAGAATATACATTTTGTATGACAAAAGATTCCCCATGGGGTGGTTATGACCCCCCTAACCCCCCCCCCTTGGCTACGCCCCTGCGGCTTGGCGCAATTTACTGAGAGCTTAAGGAAATAGAATTTTGGAAACAAGTGCATAGGTTTTATTAGAATACAGCGTTAAACTTTAATAATCCGTGCTGAAATAATGCAGTTATTAAGGGATTTCAAGCGATCTATCTTCAGAATTTTCGCCAATTGAGTACATTGATTTAAGTTGGGGGAATTCCGCCAAATTTCAGAAAATTGAAATCTTCGCATTTAGTTCATCGGAGTAACGATGAATAAAGCACGTTATAGTTGATAATTTAAAAAATGCGGCCGTATTAAGGGATTCCATTTTTCAAATAAATGCCTGCTTTACTTTTTAGCTGTCGAACCATTTCCCATTTTGATATCTGATAAATCAATGCTTCGAAAGATTCTCTGAAAAACCTCTTGCAAAATGGAGTATTTGTCACTTTGGAGAGATTTAGATTTGAAACTCGATTTTATTTGAGATGGTTTATATAATAACGCTGGTTATAGATAAAAATTAATGTTGGCATGTGTGTATGAGGTTAAAAAACTCCAGCACCGTTTGACCAATCACCATGAAATTTGGTTCACCTAAGTCTTTTATCATGGAGAAGGTATTTATGCTATCCGTGTTCCTCTAACTTGCCACTAGTTGGCGCAGCAGAACATCGAATTCTGTTCCGTTTAGCAGTTAGCTATGCGAATATCGTCCAACCGATTTCGACGAAATTTGGTACACGTGGTTATTTGAACACGGAGAATATTTTTCACTATCCATTTTGCTGTAACTTGCCGCTAAATGGCGCTGCAACGTATAAACTTCTATGCCATTAGACCAATCGGCATAAAATTTTTTATACTTACACATTCGAGCACGAAGAATATATTCTAACTGTGTTTCTTTTGATCTTACCCATCACTACAAGGCACTGCAATGCATTATTATTTCAACTCGCCACTAGATAACGCTGCAGCAATCCAAATTCTTGACCATTCAAACGGTTGCTATGAAAATCAGTATACATAGCTATTTGAACAATGAGAATATTTTGCCGTTATCCATTTTGCTATAACTCGCCACAGACAATCATTACTTTAATTAATCACCAGATGGCGCTGGAGTGCATCACTTCTTGACTGTGCAACTGATCTCTATGAAAATAGGTATACATAGATATTTGAACACGGGGAAGAGTTTGGCGCTATCCATTTTCCTATAACTTGCCACTAGATTTCGCGTCAACACATGAACTTCAGGACTGCCCAGCCGATCGTCATGAAAATTCGTATACATCGATATCTGAATGCAAAGAATATTTTCGCTGTATCCGTTTTGCTAAAACTCGCCACAAGATTGCGCTACGCCGCATGGCCTTCTGCATCGCTTGAAATTTGGCATGCATGATTATTGAACACAATATAACGCGATATCCATTTTGCTATATCTCTTTATTACGATAAATAGTAATGACAACAAATCATAATATCAAAAAGTCCATTCATTCCGGTGCGAAGAACGGGTACTTCAGTTTGTTCTTTATTAAAAGTCCATGCTCTCAAAAATACCAACATCTTGTTTTGAAGGTTTCGTCACCTCCATAGAGAAACTGTATTTGAAACGTTAACATTTTTACATGGCATGTCTCCTCAGTATTGAAACAAGTAATATTTTTATTCATACTTCCATGCAAGCAGGCATCCAAAAACTTTCAGAAGGCCAAGTGGAAATTTTAAAATTTCTCATAGAAAGTCTTGATCTTTAGCATTTTGTTAAGGAAAATTCAAAATTTCGGAGGCTGAGTAGGCCCATAGTCTCTCCTCTGGCTATACCCTTTCTTCCACTATTTAACAATGTATCTCGGTTAAAAAATATATATATATATATATTTCTTGTCTAATAAATCTTTTCTACTTTTAACCATGGCAAGCCGTTGAATAACACCGTCAATGACTACTAATAAGTCTCAATCAGAAACACTCCTCGTTTATG